>BPLR01005692.1:0-170602 GCA_021605095.1 Caerostris extrusa | reverse complement strand
TTCTTAAAAGCATTCTAAAGAATTATCTGGTTTTTAAAGGAATATAAACAGAACTGCATTCCATTTCCACAGATGATACGGAGACCAAATGTGAAAAGAATATTACTTTGAAGACCACTCTTAACCCACCAATATCCGTTCATACCCAATAGATATTTATTATGACCTTAACAATGAAAAAAAGACATAAACGCATTCAGTGTGCCTGAAGCATAGACGGGTAAAACACTGCGAAAGAGGAAATCTCTAATACTAAAAAGTAGAAAAGAGGGACAAAGCGCATTGGTGCGATTTTAAGTGTTTCTCCCTCTTTGTTGTCAGGCCATAAAAATTGGTATTTTATTGTCTCATCATAAAAACGAATCGACGGGAAGAAATGTGAAAACAAATGTCTCAAAAAAATAAAGAAGGAACTATTTCATAGAGCTATTTCTACCCCCTCCTTCCCCCCTCAAAAAAAGCAGCAATGAATAAAGATTTCTGTACCACTTCGGAGGATTGCCTCAACTGCTATTTTTCCTTTTGTTTTTCAATTTTTTTCGCTTCATAAAAAATAAAAAAAGAAGAAATTGAAGATGTCGTGTGTGAAAAAAGGATTTACAACAAACTCGTAATTTTTCATTGAACTGAAATGAAGATAAATCAATGCATCACTTGGGATTTGGGAAAGGCAGCAATACAAAATGTTTTATCGGTGTTTTGTTTTCGTGAAATCGAAAAGTTTGTTTTAGTTATACCCCGTTTAATTTAATGCAGGCGATTGTGAAATGTTTCGAAAGAAACATTTCATTAATTTAAATCAAATTGTTAAGTGGCTATGGGACAGAGTTAAGATATTTATTCAATTTTTATGTGAATTAATTGTTTTTGTTTTGGCAACAACCGTTGTTTAATATTTTTTTTTTCTAGTTGTTAGGTGCCAAGAAACTTTTTATTAATCAACTGCCAAAATATTTGAGAATACAATGCAATTTCTAAATGACATTTCATTTTCAAATGGTTCTGCAATTAAATAGGTATAGATTCGAAAAAAAATAGGTTTGTCCCTATGTTTCAACTGGGATGAATTACAAATTATTTGTGTTTTTAAATTTGCTAACGAAAGTAAATTCTTACAATAAATGTGAGCCATTCTATAATCATTTATATAATTAAACTTATTAAAATGTTTATTTTATTGCTATATTTTAAATAATAATTTATTCATTATAAAAGAGCAAAGTATTAAATCTCTGGGCACCTGATGGCTGATGATAGCGTGATTGTGAGTAGTGCTCCGGTAGATTTGTGTGATTTGTGCCGCAGATTTCGAGGTCGAGTGTCGGGAGTGCCATGGATGTTTGTAGTGATTCGGAAACCACTTTATGCCGTAGGTTTCAGTCTATTATAGCTGTTGGCTCAGGGCTGAAAACTCTGTTTTTAAAAAAAATCTCTGTCAGTGGGATAACGGTCTTGGCTCACGATGGGCCTTTTGCGCCAAT
Source organism: Caerostris extrusa (assembly GCA_021605095.1). Taxonomy (NCBI): domain Eukaryota; kingdom Metazoa; phylum Arthropoda; class Arachnida; order Araneae; family Araneidae; genus Caerostris; species Caerostris extrusa. The sequence continues at coordinate 169,121 of BPLR01005692.1, read as the reverse complement.
GATGATGATTAAATCTATATGCGTTGCAAAATATTTAAAATATTAAAAAATTTTAGCTTTATTTTCCGCATATAACAATAACCTCAAAGTTCTCGAGTTAACTTAACTGTCTGTTAGCAGTTAAGAATTAATTCGGAATCAGGGGACTTATTAATGAAGGAAGTATTCAATTACTTTTTTCATGAAGATCAATACACAAACACTTAGAAAATTAATAAAAATAAAGTTTCTTTTCACATGTTTAAGAAAAAGCGATTATTGTTATGTTGTTGTCTAATCTAAATTTAAGAAATGAAGATAAATCAATGAATCACTTGGGATTTGGGAAAGGCAACAATACAAAATGTTTTATTGGTGTTTTTTGCTTACGAAATTGAACAGTTTGTTATAGTTTATACCCCGTTTAATTTAATGCAGGCGGCTGAAATATTTGGAAAAAAACATTTCATCAATTTAAATCAAACTGTAAGTGGCTATGGGACAGAGTAAGATCTTTATTCAATTTTTAAGTGAATTAATTATTTTTGTTTTGGCAACAACCATAAACCATAGCCATAACCACAGTTTAATATAAGTTTTTCTAATTGTTAGGTGCCAAAAGAAACTTTTTATAAATCAACTGCCAAAATATTTTGAGAATATTTAATTCTGTATTTTTATCAGAAATATAAGTTATTTTTTTTACAACTTCATTTCATATCCAGATGGTTTTTATAATTAAAGAAGATATTCGAAAAATATAGGTTTTAAATGGGTTTTCACCTAATATGCATAAAAATTGTGTTTTATATTTGTTTACTACTGGAAAAGTAATTTCTTATAATAAATGTTAACCATTTTTATAATCATTTATATAATTAAACTTAGTAATTAAAAGATTTAATTTATTGTTGTTTTAAATAATTTGTTCATTTTAAAAAGAAGAAAGTATTAAATCTCTATGCGTTGCAAAATATGTAAATTCAAACGTTTCGTTAACAAGCATTAAAATCTTAAGATCTGTTATTTTTTTCATCTAAACTAGATTTAATATTTTATATATTGATAGATTTTAAAACGTATGAGATGTTAAGTACCCAGTAAAATATATACATCACGCTAGCTTTAAAACAAAATATATATATGTATACTTCATTTTACATATAATAATCATAAACATGCGTATACAATTATAATTATGTGAAAATAAAATGGGTGTATATAAAATTATGAAACTCGTGAAGAGGTGTATGGACAAAAGTTGGACCACACCTGCAGCAGAGAAAATATTTATTTCTCAAGAGCAGAAACAAATCTGTGGGATTCATTTCTCCACATAGGAAATTCCCATTCCTCGAACGATGCCAGCGCGCTTCGCTCTGATGCAAACGAGATTCTGAAGTCCAAACGAGCCCGAGCCCTATTGTGTGAAATGTGTTCCAATCTTATTGCAGCCATGATTCGGCACAATTAGAAGCGGTTCCCATTCCCGTCCTCGCAATCCCGCCGCGCGGGCAATTTCCGCTGCGACAGAGACAGAGTGTCCGTGCTGCCGCGACGCCCCCAGGATGAACGCCCAGGATATCAATTAAGGAATGCCGACTGTTAATGGGCAGCTCTTTAATTATTCAGGGAGCGGCCGAAGGCCTAGGCCAGACGAGAAACAGGGCCTCCTGGCATCATTCTTGGTGAAGAGGATTTGATGGCTACTCTAGCGTAAAGAGGAATACATATTTAGCATCCGTCTTTTCCAAAGAGGTTTTATTTTTTACTTTGAGCTCATTTGTAGCCAGATAAATGAACTAAAAATATTTTTATACATTAGAAAATTAAACGTTTTTAATGTATGATTTTTTTCGTTTAATTCATTAACAGCACTTATTATTGTTATTACTTTAAAAGTTGCAGACTCTTGGATATTGCGGCTGCCTGATGGACTATTGGCTAAAGGTACCGCAGTGTTCAGTTCGAATCTAGCGGTTCCATGGATGTTTGTTAGTGACTCGGAATCAACGTTAAATAAACTGTAGGTCCCTATCTAATTAGAATAAAATGTGCACAAAATCATCGTGGTACCACAAATTAAACCTAAACCTTGGATATTGGGATCGATTGGAACTGTTTAATGGGAGTTTTCTTCGGTTTCAGTTTTCGGTAAGATACTTCAGAAAGGCTGGGCAGAACAAAAACAATTAATTCACAAAAAAAAAAATGAATAAAGATTTTACTCTGTCCCATTAGCTTCTTAAAGATGGATTTAAATTAATGAAATGTTTCTTTTGGAAATATTTCACAGTCGCCCATTAAATTAAATTAACGGGGTATAACTGCAGCAAGCTGTTCAAATTTCCCGAACAAAAACACCAATAAAACATTTTTGCATTGCTGCCTTTCCCAAATGTGTTGCACTGATTTATCTTCATTTCTTAAATTTAGATTAGACAGCAAAATAACAATAATAGTTTTTCTTAAATATATGAAAAAGAAACTTTATAAACTTCAAAAATTTACTAATTTTCTAAGTGTTTGTCTATTGATTTTCAATTGTCCCTCATTCTAAATTAATTATTAACTTCTAACACAGAGTTAGAAGTTAACACGAGAACTATTAGATCAAACTCGATAAGTTTTGAGGTCATTGTTATATGGGGAAAATAATGCTAGAATTTTTAAAGATTTTAATGTTTGTTGTTACAACGTTTGAATTTATATATTTTTGCCACGCAAAGATATTTAATCATTATCATCATTCGCGCAACAGGCCCATTGTCGGCCGACCGTCTGCCTATTGGCAGATTACAGGACGTGAGATGATTTTCTTTTAACGGAGGTATGCTTGTCAGCTCTGCGCTCAACAGCTATATTAGACTGCCACTCTGTTTAAAGTTGATTTCGAATGACTACAAACATCCATTCCATCGCCATTAGGCACCAAGAAATTTAATGCTTTGATCTTTTATAATCAACAAATTATTATTAAAAATATAGCAATAAGTTACACCTTTTAATTATTATTCAGTTCAATTATCCAAATGATTATAAAATAGTTCACGTTTATTAAAAAGAATTTAGTTTTCGTTAATGAATTTAAAACTCAAATAATTTGTATGCATATCAGATGAAACATATGGAGAAACCCATATTTTTTCGACTATATTCCTCTATAATTGTAACACCATTTAAAAATGAAATGACATTGTGAAAAATAACATATATTTCAGATAAAAATAAATAGACAATTAAATATTCTCAGATATTTTGGTAGTTGATTTATAAAGTTTCTTGGCACCTAACAACTACAAAACATATATTAAACTAGGGTTGTTGCCAAAACAAAAACAATTAATTCACATAAAAATTGAATAAATATCTTACTCTGTCCCATAGCCTCTTTTACAGTTTGATTTAAATGAATGAAATGTTTCTTTCGAAATATTTCACACTCGCCTGCATTAAATTAAACGGGGTATAACTATAACAAACTGTTCATTTCGTAAACAAAAACCCCAATAAAACATTTTGTATTGCTGCCTTTCCCGAATCCCAAGTGATGCATTGATTTATCTTCATTTCAGTTCAATGAAAAATTACGACGTTTGTTGTAAATTCTTTTTCCCACACGACATCTTCAATTTCTTCTCTTTTATTTTTTCAAAGTGATAAAAAAATTGAAAAAAAAAAAAGGAAAAACAACAGTTCAGGCAATCCTCCGAAGTGGCATAGAAATCTTTATTCATTGCTTTTTTTTTGTGGGGGAGGAGGGGGGTTTGAAATACCTCTATGAAATAGTTCCTTCTTTATTTTTTGAGATATTTGTTTTCACATTTCTTCCCGTCGATTCGTTTTTATGATGAGACAATAAAATACCAATTTTTATGGCCTGACAACAAAGAGGGAGAAACACTTAAAATCGCACCAATGCGCTTTGTCCCTCTTTTCTATTTTTTAGTATTATAGATTTCCTCTTTCGCAGTGTTTTACCCGTCTATGCTTCAGACACTGGACGCGTTTATGTCTTATTTTTTTTTTTCATTGTTAAGGTCATAATAAATCTCTATTGGGTCTGAAAGGATATTGGTGGGTTAAGAGGTCTTCAAAGTAATATTCTTTTCACATTTGTTCTCCGTATCACTTGAAAGGCAGTGCAGTTCACGTTTATATTCCTCTAAAACCGGAGAATTTTTAAAATGCTTTTAAAAACTTTTGAATAATGACGTCCTGATGTTTACACCTTGCAGATGGTCTTGGACCACAATGGGACTGTTCTGCCAATGATGAGGATGATTAAATGTCTATGCGTTATAAAATATATAAATTCAAACGTTGAGTCAACAATCATTAAAATCTTTATACATTCCAGCATTATTTCCCCATATAACAATGACTTCAAAAGTTCTCGAGTTAACTTTTAACTGCCTGTTAGAAATGAAGAGTTAATTCGCAATCAGGGGTTAATTAAAGATTAATAGAAAAACATGTAGAACACTAATACATTTTATAAGTTGATAAAATGTCTGTTGCATATATTTAAATTGCGATTATTGTTATTTTATTGTCTAAATTAAATTTAATATTTTATATATTGATCGGTTCTATAACGCAGGTAAAGTTTAGAACCCAGTAAAAAAATACCTCCCTTTGGCTATACGACAATAAAATAATATATACTCCATGTTACCTATAATAAAATATTTAATCCAAAAACTCATGCTCATAGAATTATAATTAAGTGAGAGTAAAAGGGAGGGTAGTTGAAGATCAATAGAAAAACACTTAGAATATTTAATAAATTTTATAAGTTTATAAAATCTCTTTTATATATATTTTAAGAAAGAGTGATTATTGTTTTTTTGTTGTCTGAACTAAATTTAATATTTTATATATTGAAAGCTTCTATAACGTATTTAATGTTAAGAACCCAGTAAAAACCATTCATCACTTTGGATTTAAGAGAATAAAAATAACATATACCTCATTTTACATATAATAATATAAACTACCAAAAACTCATGCTTATACAATTATAATTAAGTGCAAATAAAATGACGGGGGTATATAAGATCAGGAAGATATTGAAGAGGTGCACGGACAAAGAAGTTCGACCACTCCTGCTACAGAAAATACTTATTTCTCAAGAGGAGAAACAAATCTGTCAGAAACATTTCTCCAACCCCATTCCTCGAACGATACAGTCGCGCTTCGTCTGATGCAAACGAGAGTCCAAACGAGCCCAGACCCATTGTGTGAAATGTGCTCCAATCTTATTGCACCCATGATTAGGCACAATTAGAAGCAGTTCCCATTCCCGCCCTTGCAATCCTGTCGCAGGGGCAATTTCCTCTGCGACAGAGACAGAGTGTCCAAGTGCTGCCGCGACGCCCCCAGGATGAACGCCCAGGATATCCAATTAAGGAATGCCGACTGTTAATGGGCAGCTTTTTAATTATTCTGGGAGTGGCCGATGCCTCGGAAAGGCCTAGGCCAGCGAAGTCGATGGCAATAGGCCTTCTGGCATCATTCTTGGTGAAGAGGATTTGATGGCCGCTCTCGCGTAAAGAGGAATACATATTTAGCATCGCGTCTCTCCTACGGATGTTTTATTTTTGCTTTGAACTCATTTGTAGCCAGACAAAGGAATCTAAATATTTTTATAATATATAATATTTGTATAATATATAATATTTTTATAATATATTATATTTTTATAATATAATATATTTTCAATATTTTATATATATTTTTAAACATTTTTTGATACCTGATATTTTCGTTTAATTCATAACAACTTTTATTATTATTATTGCTTTAAAATATAGACTCTTGGATAGTGAGATTGATTAGACTGTCTTTTGCGAGTTTTCTCTAGCTAATATTTCCAGTAAGATACCTAAGATAACGTCTTGGCCTATACTAGACCTATAGCGGTTTCAAGAAAAGATCTATTTTAAGGTTCCTGGGAGCACTTTAATTTCTATTTACAAGCATTAATATATACACTGACTACCAATAAGTATTTGGACACCTATGCAAATGGCGATATCTGCGGTCCTGAGGTACGTCACGGACTCCGCCGGTATATATCGTGTAGGAAACAGCATCGGCATTAGTCGCATGCAAGATGCCGCGCAGTTCGGAGCTCTGATTTCGAGAAAGGTATAATTATCGGGGATCACAAATGTGGCCGATCCTTAAGGGACATATCTAGCGATCTGAAGTACCCAAAATCGACAGTGGCCTATGTGATTAAGAAGTGGAAGGTGAGCGGTGATTGTCGGAATGTGCCCCGTGTCGGCAGACCAACGAAACTGGGAGATAGAGACCGACGAGTGCTCACCAGAGAAATTCGGAAGAACCACACCCAACCGATGGCCCTCATCCGTGAGGAGTTTCAACAGGCATCCGGGAGTATTGTTTGAATGAATACCATCCGTAAGGAAGCACATCTGCATGGTTTTCAAGGTCGTGCTGTTGCCCATAAGTCCAACCGCGCTGCTCGGTTAATGTGGTGCAAAGAACATCGAAATTGGACTGTAGATCAGTGGAAACGGATTCTTTGGAGTGACGAATCAAGGTTCCCCCTTTACCATTCGGATGACAGGGTCTGGGTCTGGCGTCTGCCTGGAGAACGTCTCCTGCCTGAACGCATTGTACCAACAAGTTCGGCGGAGGTGGAATTATGGTCTGGGGGTGTTTCTCCTGGTATGGACTGGGACCCTTGGTCCCCATTCATGGTAAGCTCAACGCCGATGCCTACTGCACTATTTTGGATGACAATGTGCTTCCTACGTTGTGGCAGTTTTACGGGTTGGACCCCTGTTACTTTCAGGACGACAATGCCAGTTGTCATGTTTCGACGTTAACCAAGGCTTGCTATGGTGCCAATAGAGTTCATCGAATGGACTGGCCTGCCCAGAGCCCAGATCTCAACCGTATCGAGAACCTCTGGGACGCGTTGCATCGCCGAATTCAGGGGTGCACTACCCGTCCAAAATCGGTGAAGGAACTTCTATGTCTTCTCAAGCCGAATGGAAGAAAATACCACTAGCTGTCATACAAAGACTTGTGGAAAGTATGCCCCGGAGGGTTCACGCTGTAATTGCCTCTCGTGGAGGCTCTACCAACTATTGATATTGCATAAAGATCGTTTTTCTTTTCTATCACAGGTGTCCAAATACTTATTGGTAGTCAGTGTATATATTATTTTTAACATATATATATATATGCCCATTTTATTTTCTCTTAACTATAATTGCAGAAGCATGACTGTTTGGATTGTTTATTTTTATTATATGTAAAAATGGAGTATATGCTGTGTTGTTTTATAGTCTTCAAGCCAAAGTGATGTATTTTTTTAATTGAGTTCTTAACATTAGATGCGTTATAGAAGCTATGAATGTATACAATATTAAATTTAGAATAGACAGCAAAAAATAATAAAAATCCCTCTTTCTTAAATATATGGAAAAGAGATATTATTAACTTATAAAATTTATTAATGTTCTAAGTGTTTCAATTAATTCCAGATTCCGAATTAACACTTAATTTAGAACAGACAGTTAAAAGTTAACTCGAGAACTTTTGAGGTCATTCTTATATGGGGAAAATAATGCTAGATTTTTAACGATTTTAATAATTGTTGGTTTGAATTTATATATTTTATAACGCATAGAAATGGAATTATCATCCTCTTCATTGGTGCAACAGCCCCATTGTGGGCCAAGGCTGCCTGCAAGGTGTAAACAATATCAAGACGTCATGATTCCAAAATTTCTTAAAAGCCTTCTATAAAATTCTCTGGTTTTAGAGGAATATAAGCTTGAACTGCATTCCATTTCAGGTGATACGGAGACCATATGTGAAAAGAATATTACTTTGAAGACCTCTTAACCCACCAATATCCGTTCATACCCAATAGAGATTTATTATAACCTTAACAATGAAAAAAAAAATAAGACATAAACGCGTTCAGTGTCTGAAGCATAGACGGGTAAAACGCTGCAAAAGAGGAAATCTCTAATACTAAAAAAATAGAAGGGCAAACAAAGCGCATTGGTGCGAATTTTAATGTTTCTCCCTTTTTGTTGTCGGGCCATAAAAATTGATATTTTATTGTCTCATCATAAAAACGAATCGACGGGAAGTAATGTGAAAACAAATGTCTGAAAAAAAAATAAAGAAGGAACTATTGCATAGAGGTATTTCTACCCCCCTCCCCCACAAAAAAGCAATGAATAAAGATTTCTATGCCACTTCGGAGGTTTGCCTCAACTGTTATTTTTCCTTTTTGTTTTTCAATTTTTTTTTCGCCGTATAAAAAATAAAAGAAAGAAATTGAATATGTCGTGTGTGAAAAAGAATTTACAACAAACACGTAATTTTTCATTGAAATGAAATGAAGATAAATCAATGCATCACTTGGGATTTGGGAAAGGCAGCAATACAAAATGTTTTATCGGGGTGTTGTTCCGGAAATTGAACAGTTTGTTATAGTTATACCCCGCTTAATTTAATGCAGGCGACTGTGAAATATTTCGAAACATTTCATTAATTTAAATCAAACAGAAAGAGGATATGCGACAGAGTGAGATCTTTATTCAATTTTTATGTGAATTAATTGTTCTTGTTTTGGCAGCAACCATAGTTTAATATATGTTTTGTAGTTGTTAGGTGCCAAGAAGCTTTATAAATCAACTCTCAAAATATCTAAGAATATTTAATTCTCTATTTATTTTTATCTGAAATGTACAATTTTTATCTGAAATGTACAATTTTTCACAATGTCATTTCATTTCTAGATGGTGTTACAATTAAAGAGAATATATTCGGAAAAATATTGGTTTATCCATATGTTTCATCTGATATGCATACAAATTATTTGCATTTTAAATTTATTAACGAAAAGTAAATTCTTTTAATAAATGTGAACCATTTTATAATCACTTGCATAAGTAAAATTAATAGTAATTAAAAGGTGTAATTTATTTCTATATTTTAAATAATAACTTGTTCATTATAAAAGAGCAAAGTATTAAATTTCTTGGGGCCTAATGGCGATGCCATGGATGTTTGTAGTGGTTCGGAATCAATTTTAAACCGTTGTGCCAGTCTAATATAGCTGTCGAGCGCAGAGCTAACAAGCATACCTCCGTTACATCTTTCGTCCCGTAATCTGCCAGTAGACAGACGGCCCTGGCCGACAATGGGCCTGTTACGCGAATGATGATGATGATGATTAAATCTGTTTGAGTTGCAAAATATATAAATTCCAACGTTGTGACAACAAAAATTAAAATCTTTAAAATTTAAAGCATTATTTTCCGCATATAACAATGACCTCAAAAGTTCTCGTGTTAACTTCTACCTCTTTGTTAGAAATTAATAGTTAATTTAGAATCAGAGGTTAATTGAAAATCAATAGACAAACACTTCGATAATTAATAAATTTTTGATGTTTATAAAGTTTCTTTTTCATATGTTTAAGAAAAAAGCGATTATTGTTAATTTGCTGCCTTATCTAAATTTAAGAAATGAAGAGAAATCAATGCATCACTTAGGATTTGGGAAATACAGCAATACGAAATGTTTTATTGGTGTTTTGTACATGAAATTGAACAGCTTTGTTATAGTTATACCCGTTTAATTTAATGCAGGTGACTGCGAAATATTTCGAAAGAAAAATTTCATTAATTTAAATCAAAACTGTAAGACGCTATGGACCGAGTAAGATCTTTATTCAATTTTTATGTGAATTAATTGTTTTTGTTCTGCTCAGCCTTTCTGAAGCATCTTACAGAAAAAAAGAAGCCGAAGAAAACTCCCACCAAACACTCCCAATCGATAAAAATATCCAAGCTTTAGATTTCATTTGTCGCACTACGATGATTTTGTGCACACTTTATTCTAATTAGATAGGGACCTACAGTTTAACTTGCATTCCGAGCCACTAACAAACATCCATGGAACAGCCAGGATTCGAACTGAACACTGCACGGTACATCTAGTCAATTGTCCGTCAGGCAGCCCGCAATATCCAAACTCTGCAACTTTTAAAGCAATAATAAATGCTGTTAATGAATTAAACGAAAAAAAAATCAGGCATCAAAAATGTTTAATTTATTACTTATAAAAAATATTTAGATTCATTTGTCTGACTACAAATGAATCCAACATCAAAAATAAAACCTCTGTAGGAGAGACGTGATGCTAAATATGTATTCCTCTTTACGCGAGAGGAGCCATCAAATCCTCTTCACCAAGAATGATGCCAGGAGGTCCAGTTTCTCGGCTTCTAGGCCGGCCTAGGCCTTCCGAGGCCGCTCCCTGAATAATTAAAGAGCTGCCCATTAACAGTCGGCGTTCCTTAATTGGATATCCTGGGCGTTCATCCTGGGGGCGTCGCGGCAGCACTCGGACACTCTGTCTCTGTCGCAGAGGAAATTGCCCCTGCGACGGATTGCGAGGGCGGGAATGGGAACCGCTTCTAATTGTGCCGAATCATGGGTGCAATAAGATTGGAACACATTTCACACAATAGGGCCTGGGATCGTTTGGACTTCAGAATCTCGTTTGCATCAGAGCCACGCGTGCTGGTATCGTTCGAGGAATGGGAATTTCCTAGGTTTCTGCTCTTGAAAAATAAGTTTTCTTTTGGTGCAGGGGTGGTCGAACTTCTTTGTTTATAGACTTCTTCAAGAGTTTCATGATTTTATTTTCACTTTATTATAATTGTATAAGCATGAGTTTTAGGATTGTTTATTTTATTATATGTAAATTGTGGTACATATTACTTTATTGTCTAAAAGTCAAAACTGATGTATTTTATATTGGGTTCTTCACATCAAATATGTTATTGAAGAGATCAATGTATAAAATATTAAGTTTAGTTTAGATAACAAATTAATATCATTAACTCTTTCTTAAATATATGAAAAGAGAATTTGTAAACTTATAAAATTTATTAATGTTCTATATGTTTTTCTATTGATCTTTAATTAACTTCTGATTCCTAATTAAATTTTAACTTCTAACAAGGGTCTGACTTGAACACTTTTGCTGTCGTTGTTATATAGGGAATTAATGCCACAAATTTTTGAGATTTATTAATGCAAATTTATTTCTGCATTTTTACTAATTGCTCTTTTATAATGATTAAATTATTTATTTAATGTATAGCAATAAATTTAACTTTTAATTATATAAATGATTATAAAATGGAACATATTTATTATTATATTTTTTATACTACATTAAATTATAATCCACCCACGTGAAAAAGTCAGCTTCACGGAGTCAAGTCAAACTTCTACCTACGGGTGCTCCATCACTGCAGAAGCTGCCCCCTTACCCTTCAAATATGAGACCACACAGGTTCGTGAACTTAGTCTAGATGTTGCTGCCTACCAAGTGGGATAATAAATAACAACACATTTATTATAAAAATTTACTTTTCCAGTAGTTAGCAAATAAAACCCATAAATAATTTGTATGAATATTAGTTGAAAACCATGGACAAACCTATATTTTTTCGAATCTATTCCTATTTAAATTCAAAACCCTTATTATCCAACTATTTTGACAGTTAATTTGTAACATTCTTGACACCTAACAACTACAAAACATATATTAAACTATTGTTGCTGCCAAAACAAGAACAATTAATTCACATAAAAATTGAATAAAGATCTTACTCTGTCCCATAGCCTCTTGCTGTTTGATTTAAATTAATGAAATGTTTCTGAAATATTTCACAGTCGCCTGCATTAAATTAAACGGGTATAACTATAAAAAACTGTTCAATTTCCGGAACAGAACCCCAATAAAACATTTTGTATTGCTGCCTTTCCCAAATCCCAAGTGATGCATTGATTTATCTTCATTTCAGTTCAATGAAAAATTACGTGTTTGTTGTAAATTCTTTTTCACACACGACCTCTTCAATTTCTACTTCTTATTTTTTTCAAAGTGATAAAAAATTGAAAAACAAAAATGGAAAAAATAACAGTTGAGGCAATCCTCCGAAGTGGTATAGAAATCTTTATTCATTGCTTCTTTTTTAGTGGGGAGGGGGTAGAAGTAGCTCTATGAAATAGTTTCTTCTTTATTTTTCAGACATTTGTTTTCACATTTCTTCCGTCGATTCGTTTTTATGATGAGACAATAAAATACCAATTTTTATGGCCTTACAACAAAGAGGGAGAAACACTTAAATACGCACCAATGCGCTTTTGTCCCTTCTTTCTACTTTTTAGTATTAGAGATTTCCTCTTTCGCAGTGTTTTACCCGTCTATGCTTCAGACACTGAACGCGTTTACGTCTTATTTTTGTTTTTCCGTTGTTAAGGTCATAATAAATTCTATTGGGCATGAACGGATATTGGTGGGTTAAGAGGTCTTCAAAGTAATATTCTTTTCCCATTTGGTCTCCGTATCACTCGAAATGGAATGCAGTTCACGCTTATATTCCCTCTAAAATAGGAGAAATTTTTAGAATACTTTTAAGAACTTTTGAATCATGAAGTCTTGATCTTGCTTACACCTGGCAGACGGCCTTGGACCATAACGGGGATGTTGCGCCTATGATGATGATGATTACATTTTTCATGCGTTATAAAATATATATAAATTCAAACCTTGCTTCAACAATCCTTAAAATCTTTAAAAATTCTAGTATTATTTTCCCCCATATGACAGTGACCTCAAAGGTTCTCGATTTAACTTTTAACTGTCTGTTAAAAATGAAGAGTTAATTCGCAATCAGGGGTTAATTAAAGATCAATAGAAAAACACTGTTATTTTGTTCTCTAAACTAAATTTAATATTCTATATATTGATCCCTTCTATAATGTATGTGATGTTAAGAACCCAGTAAAATATACATCACTGTAGCTTTAAGACAATAACAAAAATATATACTACATTTTACATATAATATATAAACAATCCAAAAACTCATGATTTTACAATTATAATTAAGTAAAAATAACATGGGGGGACATATAAAATAACGAAACTCTTGAAGAGATCTATGGACGAAGAAGTTCGACCACCCCTGTACCCGAACATACTTATTACTCATCCGTTGGTAGAAATCTGATTTATGTCCGGACGTTGACTTTGTTACGGGGTAAGGTTATAATAATAAAATAATGAATGTAAACCCTTTTTATAACCATTTATACAGCTAAGCTCAATAGTTTAAATAATTAATTTATTGTCTTAGTAATTCAATTGTTAATTTATTATCTTAGTATTTATTTAGTCAAATTATTAATTTATTATATTAGTATTTATTTAGTCAAATTATTAATTTATTATCTTAGTATTTATTTAGTCAAATTATTAATTTATTATCTTAGTAATTCAAATAATTATTTTTTTATTAAAAATTAATTATTGCTATACTTTGAATTATAATGAATGAATTATAAAAGAGCAAATAATTAAAAATTTGTGGCATTAATTTCCCATAGAAAATGACAGCAAAAGTATTCGAGTTTGACTCTGTTGGAAGTTATGAATTAATTCGGAATCGGGGGTTAATTAAAAATCAATACAAAAACATTTAGAAGATTAGTTAATAAGAACTTTAATGGCCGAACGTCTAATGCTCAGTGCCACAGGTTTCAGGTTCGAGTTCCGGTGGTGCCTTGGTGGTTTGTAGGGGTTCAGTATCCCCTTTAAGCCATAGGTCCCGGTCTCATATGACTGTAGAGCGTCAAGTATCCAAGTCAAACTTCTACCTACGGGTACTCAATCCAACAGAAGTTGTCCCCTTTCCTTCAACCATGCGTCCATACGGATCCGTGGGTTTGGTCTACAAGTCTACCAAAGTTGATAAAAACAACAAAACTTTATAAAATCTTGTTCACATATTTAAGAAAGAGTGATTATGGTTATTTTGTTGTCCAATAATATAAATAATATAATAAAATAAATAATCTGAAAACTCGCCCTAATACAAACATAATTAATTATGAATCAGAAGGGGGGTGCAATAACAAAAATGCAAAGTATTCTATGTGTTGCAAAATATGTAAACTCAAACGTTACGTCAACAATCATTAAATTCTTAAAATTATCTAGCATTATTTACCTCATATAACAATGACTTCAAAAGTGCTCGAGTTTTTAACTCGAGAAGTTCAGAGTTAATTCGGAATCACCAGTTAATTAAAGATCAATAGAAAAACACTTAGAACATTAATAAATTTTATAAGTTTATAAAATCTATTTTCATATATTTAAAAAGAGTTATTACTGTTATTCTGTTATCTAAACTAAATTTAATGTTTTATATATTGATCGCATCTATAATGTATGTGAGGTTAAGAACTCAATAAAAATACGTCAGTTTTGCTTTAAGACAATAAAATAGCATATATATATCCATTTTACATATAAAATAAATAATACAAAAACTCATGCTTATACATTTATAATTAAGTGGAAGTACAATAGAGATGCATATAAAATGATGAAATTCTTTAAGAGGTGTATGGACAAGGAAGTTCGACCACCCCTGCTACAGAAAATACTTATTTCTCGAGAACGAAAACAAATCTGTAGGAACCATTTCACCATCTTGGAAATTCCCATTCCTCGAACGATGCCAGTGCGCTTCGCTCTGATGCAAACGAGATCCTGAAGTCCAAACGATCCCAGGCCCTATTGTGTGAAATGTGTTCCAATCTTATTGCCCCCATGATTCGGCACAATTAGAAGCGGTTCCCATTCCCGCCCTTGCAGTCCATCGCAGGGGCAATTTCCTCTGCGACAGAGATAGAGTGTCCGAGTGCTCCCCAGGATGAACGCCCAGGATATCCAATTAAGGAATGCCGACTGTTAATGGGCAGCTCTTTAATTATTCAGGGAGCGGCCGATGCCTCGGAAAGGCCTAGGCTAGCTGAGAAACTGGGCCTCCTGGCATCATTCTTGGTGAAGAGGATTTGATGGCCGCTCTTGCGTAAGGATTAATACATATTTAACATCGCGTCTCGCCTACAGAGGTTTTATTTTTTTACTTTGAACTCATTTGTA
This sequence comes from Caerostris extrusa, assembly GCA_021605095.1. NCBI lineage: Eukaryota > Metazoa > Arthropoda > Arachnida > Araneae > Araneidae > Caerostris > Caerostris extrusa. Next base: position 154,106 of record BPLR01005692.1, on the reverse strand, counting down.
GCCAGACAAATGAATCTAAACATTTTTATAATAATAATATTTGTATAATATATAATATTTTTATAATATACGTTATTTTTATAATATAATATATTTTTAATATTTTATATATGTTTTTGAAACATTTCTGATGCTTGATTTTTACGTTTAATTCACTGACAATATTTATTACTGTTATTGCTTTAAAAGATAGACTCTGGGTTATTGAGATCGATTGAATTGTGTGGTGGGAGTTTTCTCCAGCTTTTGGCTTCGGTAAGATACGTATATATATATAAAGAACTCTATTTATAGTAAAATGGAAATTAATGATATAAATTAGATACACAAGTGCAGTTCACTCCAAGAACGGAGATTTTAACAGTTCTCGGGTCTACGTCGAATCTGAAACACGTGGTCTGATAGACTTTAATTATTACACGGCATGATACACGAAACCACAAAGGGCTAACTTTGTAAACAGGCGGAAACTCCCCCTTTCTTCTCCAAAACTTTCCCTATAGAAAATTCGTCAAGAGAGGGGGTGTCAGTTTCAATTCCTTCTTATTGGAGTCAACACTTCTTCAGTCCATGATCTATCAATAATACCAATGAAAGATCACATGGCGTAATTCATGTAATTGTTTCGACTTGTGAAGATAGCACACACAAACCACTATTTTCATGTGATCTCATTATCCATGACGGTGTTTATCTGCTAACAGATTTAAGTGACAGGTTGATCTCATTAGTACAAAACACTAATTGTATGATGATAAATATGCACAACACTGCTTATCTGCTGCCAAATTTGAGTGATAGCTTGCTGTTATGTACTTGTTAATGAATATATCTTCCTCTGTCCTGGGAACGAAATGCTACAACTCCTCTTGTGGGGAAAATGCTACACCTCAGAAAGGCTGGGCTAGAAAGAAGCCGAGAAACTGGCGATGGCAACGGGCCTCCTGGCATCATTCTTGATGAAGAGGATTTCATGACTATTCTTGCATAAACGGTAATACATATTTAAAATCGCTTATCTCCTACAGAGGTTTTTTTTTAGATGGAATTCATTTGTAGCCTGACAAATGGATCTAAATATTTTTACAAATAAGAAATTATATATTTTTGGTGCCTGATCTTTTTCGTTTGATTTTTTAACAGTTTTTATTGCTAATGACTTAAAAGATTCAGACTCTTTGATATTGAGATCGATCGGGACTGTTTGGGGGTTCTCCAGCTTCTGTTTTTGTAAGATACCTCAGAAAAACTAGGCCAGTTAGAAACCAAGAAACTGGCGATGGCAATGGGCCTCCTGGCATCATTCTTGGTGAAGAGGATTTGATGGATTCTCTTGCATAAAGAGTAATACATATTTAGCGTCACGTCTCTATTACAGAAGGTTTTTTTTACTTCGAACTCATTTGTAGCCAGTCAAATGAATCTAAATATTTTTATAAATAAGAAATTAATCATTTTAGAGATTGATTTTTTTTTTGTTTAATTCATTAAAAGATTTTGAACTCTTGGATATTGTTATTGCTTTAAGAGTTGCACTCTTTGCGATTGATTTGAAAAGTTGCGATTGATTTGGACTGTTTGGTGGGAATTTTCTCCAGCTTTGGTTTTCAATAAAAGACCCTATAAAGGCTAGGCCAGCGAGAAGCCGAGGAACTGGCCATGGCAATGGGCCTCCTGGCATCTTTCTTGGTGAAGAGGATTTGATGTTTACTGCTGCATGAAGAGTAATACATATTTAACATCTCGTCTTCTCCTACAGAGTTTTTATTTTTACGTTGAACTTATATGTAGCTAGAGAAATGTATCTAAATATTTTTACAAATTAGAACTTAAAAGTGATATATAAGTAAAGTAAATATTTTACAAATAAAAGCATATACACAGTCCAGTCACATTAATGGGACCACTGTCAAAAGCCAGAATATACACAATTCTGGCTTTAAGTGGAGTGTGGAATGGGGTATTAAGTGGGATTAAGTGGAATTCTTTATATACATTCCCCCTGCAATTTGCTGCCACCTTCCTTTTTTGTGATTGGTTATTTCACGTTGACGTCGAAAGTAGGTGGTGGTCACATTAATGGGACTGAACTGTGTATTTTACAAATTAGAACTGAAATAAAAAACAGGCGTCAAAAATGCTTAACTCATTAATAGCATTTATTACTGTTGCTTTTTAAAAGATACACAATTTTGGATATTGATAAGGTTTGGATAATTTGGTGAGAGTTCTGTCGATTCTGTTCTTTCTGTCTCTCTGTTCTTCTATATTTATTGTCGTTCTGTCCATAAGTAATTGTAAGGTGTAGGTGTAAGGTATTGTAGCCGTTGTGAGATGCTTGATTTGATTTGAAAAGACTTTATGACTATTCTTACATAAAGACTACTACTATGACTATTTTTACATTCTTTAATTTACCATCATGCTATTTAATCTTTAAATTGAACTTATTTGCAATGAGACAAATACATGTAAATATTTTTTTTTTACAAATTTAAATACACGAAGAGTCAAGAGTAATTAGTGCTTTTGCTTTCTGGTTTTACGTTAATACACATTAATGACACAAAGTTAAATCACATTAATGACTTAAAGTTTGTTGCCAACTCAAGTTCCAATGATAGCGTGCGCAACTCGCCTGTAGGAGGGTCCAATTTCGAATATTCCAGTGGAATCCATTGCATTCAGAAAAATTTACCGCTGTGTAATGCAATAACATCAATTTAGGAATTTAACGGCTAAATGCACATATACTTAATTTAGCACACATAATTTTTTAAATCCAACTGAAAATTAAATCTGAAATATGACAAAAATAAATCAAATAATAAATACAATAATTTTTTAAGAAACGTTTCTTTAGATTTAGAATTGGAATCTAATTACAGTGTTAAATATTATACTATTATTCGAATTTAAAAATTTTAATATTTTGACATGAACATTCTGTTAAAATGCGCTTATGTTTGTGTAGTTGTGTTAAATTAAATTTTTAAAAATTGCCATTATATAATATTTTGTTTCCAAAGGCTGTTAAAATCATATGCATCAAAATTTTCAAATTTAAGCAAATATACAGAATTTATAAAAACATCATATAGTAGTATGTACCAAAATTGTAAGTAGATTTGAAAAGTGTTTTGTAATAAATATAACACATTATTTTTTAATAAAACTGCTCTATAATATAAATGAAAGATTACTCCAAAATTCATGATTGAATTTAGTCAAAATAAATAACTAAATTTTTTCCAAAAAATTAAAAACAAAAGTTTTATATTTATAAGTTAAGAATGAATGTTCACTGCATAAAAATGATTTTATAAACCCTTTTAGTTTACAGAAATGAATTAATACGTTTATGAGATTAGAAGGAAATCCATTAATTCTCATAAACTTTTTTTATTTCTTAATTAAAATAAATGTGTTTTTATAATTATTTTTAAAATAAATCTAAGAAATAATGTTTGTTAAATCTTAAGTATTACGACCTTGATTATAATAACAAGATTTAAATAAGCTTTAAAAGATAATTTCATTGAGAATTATTTTTTTTTTCTTTGCTATAATAACATTACATAATAGCATTTAAATTATTTGTGGTTTTATGAACAATAAAATTATATTTTTTAATTCTTACTTTTTTTATTATTCCTATTATGATGATGTTTTTATTTAAACAACCAAATATTAAAGTGTCTATCTAAAACAAAAATTGTTATGTTGAAATTCATTAACTGATCTTGTGAAATTTTATACCTTGAAAAATAATTATTAATATTTTTCTTGAGTTTTGAGGGCATTAAATTACTAAATATGTTTATTTTCCACGATAATTAAATAGAAATTATTTCCTGTTTTGCATTATATGATATTATTAAAGTATTTATTTCATCTTATTATAAAGTCGAAATTGTCTTTAAGCGCCTGATATTGTTTAACTAATATAAATTATTTCTAAAATCAACAAGGCATGTCATATCAAATGCTTTAATATCTATGCCAAAAAATACGCAAGGTAAATCCATAAACCGGTAAAATCTTTCCATTGGTACTCCCTAGGGTTGTTCGAGAAAGTGGAAATCCCTAAAGTTATTCTAGGTTTATTAGTGATGTTTAAATCCTGCAAACACATATTGCATACGTAGATCATAGCAGTCCATTTCATAGTCCAAGAACTTCACCTAATCCAAGAACCCGTGTGTTCTCATAGAAAAAGGAAAGGGGGGCAGCTTCTGTTGTGATGGAACACCCGTAGGTAGAAGTCTAACTGTCACTGAAGAAGGAGGGCAGTGCCTTCCGGGAGGATAACCTCACACTTGCGTATTGTATAGGAGGAAACACAGAAAACTCCCACCAGGCAGTCCGACTAACGAGGCGAGATGCTGAACAACACGAATGCCCTTGTTTTGCAGTTAAAAATCATATTTAAAAACAACTGTAAAATATTCTGTCACAAATACATAATTGGGAAATTGCTAAATAATTGGAAACTATAATATATTTAAATTTAATTAACCTAAACAATAATTATAGTTTCCTAAGATTTCCTAATTGCATTTTTGCATTCGTCATAGTCATATTTAAAATTATTTTTTGTTTGAAATTTAAATATTTATTTTCATTACTTACCAAGTCTCTCAGCATTTAATAAATTAACATTTATTCGAGTTTCTGACAAGATAAATATCTATAAAACATCAAAATAAAGATTTATCAATAAATATGAGTTTATAATATTCTATTTTTAATAAAAAAAAACTTTATTTTGGTCTAAAAATAAAACATCAACAATGAGGATCAAAAACTAAAAAGAAAAAAAAAATTATCCAACAAAATTTCATATGTCATTGATTCTAAATTGCCAACTACAAAATCTGTTACTGTCTGTTACGAAAACAACATAAGACGTTAAAAAAATATTTCCCCTGCTAATTTATCAGCATTTGTTATGTAGCATTTCAAATAAGGCCGTAAACAAACCTTACTCGCACAAGCTATAGATTTCCATAAACCAATTTCGTATACATAAAAATTGGCCTAACTCTCTGTTGAATGATAGCATATGAATTTCTCCGGATCATTTCTGAATAAAATAAAACATTTTACAAAGGAGCGCTGTTCTTTCAATCCATATCCCCGAGGGGTTTCTCTGACAGCGTTTTCTAATATAAATTCCGCCGGTGTTGTTGTTGTTATTATAAAGCAAACATCATTTAAATCTTTTTTCTTTTTCCATTTCTTTCAGAAACGCAGCCATGCAGAAAAATTGCTCAGTTGAAAAAAAAAAAAAGCATTTGTTATGCGATGCATTTGAATATTTGTAGCGTGTTGCTATTCGAAAAGTCGTATAGGGGGATAGGGTGGGAAACAATATGTAACGCTTTGCTTTCGTTGCCGTTTCTTAAAAAGTGAACTGTTTACGATATGCGAGATGTATTAATAGTGGTCTAGGAATATCGGAATTCTAGAATTTATGTCTCCCTCCAGCAAACTCTAGGTTACTAAAACGTTTGAATAACTGTTTTTTAAAACATAACATGTTGAGTATATTTTAAATAAGCTCTGTATTCCTTTTGGCTTTATCTTTTCAAATTTATTTGTTATTTATTTTTACATTGGCGGAGAAGTGCTACGAAAAGTTTGCCTTACTCTAGATAATAAAAAAACTCACTTCTCAAAGTGCTATGCAATCGAAATCTTGTGTGAGACGCAGATCAGACTTATGATTGGCTTACACTTTAAGACAAAAGATTTTAGTATCCAATGGAAACCCATTTTTAGAAGGATAATTTGATTGTTGTAAAGGTTTGGTTTGTCCCTATATATCCCTATTTCATCATATTGTGCATATTTTAAGCTAATTAGACAGGGTCCTACTGTTTAACGTGAATTCGAACCATTAACAAACATCCATGTCCCTTGAAGGATTCGAACCTGAAGCCTATGATACTAAAGACCACAGTGCTAACCAATTGGCCATCAGGCAGCACGTTGATAGACATTCGTTCCACTTGTGCTACTATGAATCTAAGGTTTAGTTTGTTTTGTCGCGCTACGGTCATTTAGCTGCCTGATGGTTAATTGGCCAGCGCTCTGGCGCTCAGTGCCGCAGGTTTCATGTTCGAGTACTGGAGGTGCCATGGAGGTTTGTTGTGGTTCAGAATCCACTTTAAACTACAGGTCCCGGTCTAACATGACTGTTAGTCATAGGGCTGAGAGCCCTACCCTGTAAATAGAAAGCACCTCTTCGAAGTCTGCCAGTAGGCATATAGTCTTGACTCACCAAAGCGCTGTTGTGCCAATGAAGAAAAATAAGTCACCAATAAAAAATAGATATAATTTGTCCAAAATTTTGTATTTAGTTTAGTTTTTATTCGACGTAATTATATTTAAAATTATTACCTATTTCAAAATTTAAACATTTATTTTCATTATGAACAAGCCAATCAACATTTTATAAAATAATATTAATTCAAGTTTCTGCCATGATGAAGTTCTATATAACACAAAAATATAAAATGTTGCCAATAAACACGATAAATAAACACAAGTTTATAAAATTATTATTTTTAATATTAAATAAACTTTCTTTTGGTCAAAAAAATAAAACATCAGTAATGAGAATCACAAACTAAAAAGAATATAATCAAACAAAATTTCATACGCCATTGATTCCAAATTGCCAAATACCAGGTCCCCCTGTCTGTTAAAAATAAACAACGTAAGATGTTGCAAAATATTTCACTGCTAATTTATCAGCATTTGTTCTGTAGCATTTCAAATAAGGCAGTAAACAAACCTCACTTGAAGAAGCTATAGATTTCCATAAACCAATTTCGTATACATAACCATCGGCATAACTCTCTGTTGAATGATAACACATGAATTTCTCCGGATCATTTCTGAATAAAATGAAACATTTTACGAAGGAGTGCTGTTCCTTCAATTCATATCCCCGAGGGGTTTTTTCTCTGACAGCGTTTTCTAATATAAATTCCGCCGGTGTTGTTGTTGTTATTATAAAGCAAACATCATTTGAATCTTTTTTCTTTTTTTTTACCATTTCTTTGAGAAACGCAGCCATGCAGAAAAATTGCTCAGTTGAAAAAAATTTGATTTGTTATGCGATGCATTTGAATATTTGCAGGTGTAGGGGTGTTGAACAATATGTAACTGTTTGCTTTCGGTGTCATTTCTTAAAAGTGAACTGTTTACGATATGCGAGACGTATTAATAGCGGTCTATTAAAATCATGATTCTAGAATTTATGTCTTACTGTAGGTTACTAAAATTAGGTAGGTTTTTAAATCACAGCATGTTGAAAGTCTTTTAAATAAAATTGATATTCCTTTTGACTTTATCTTTGCAAATTCATTTGTTATTTATATTTTTACATTGAGGGACATGCGTTCCTGGTTGAAGGAACTAGTTTGCCTTTTTCTGATAATAAAATCTCACAAGTGCTAGCCAATCAAAAGCCTGAAACTTCTGTGGAACCAAGATTTTAGTATCCGATGGAAACCCACCTTTAGAATTATAATTTAATTGGTGTTCTAATGCAGCTGACAATACATAGAGAGTTAATCTTTATGCTTTACGTTAGGGCTCTACTCATTTAGCACTACCCAGCGGTAATGTGTAGCTTGAATATATGCTACGGACGCAAGTAGTAACACTACTCCCACAACGCTCTAGGTTCGTATTAGGCCTCTACAGTTAAAAGTGGATGCCGAACCACTACGACCATTCATGGCATTGCCAAGACTCGAACCTGAAACCTATGGCACCGAGCGCCAGAGCACTAGACACCCTGCCATGAGATCGCTTAATTAACCTAGTCCCGAAAAATTATCATCATCATTTGCCAATAATTTCAATAATTTTCATAATAAAGCATCAGTTTTGCATTTCTTTATTCGTCGTAATTTTATTTAAAATTCTTTTTTATTTGAAAATTTAAACGTTTATTTTCATTGCTTAACAAGTCTTTTATAAATTAATATTCCTTCCAGTTTCTGACAAAAAAAGAACTATATAATACCAGGAAAAAAAAGTTCTTCCAAGAATATTATTAATAAAACTGAGTTTATAAATTTACTTTTTTAATATAAAATAAACTTTATTTTAGTCTAAAAATAAAACATCAACAATGAGAATCAGAAACTAAAAAAAAATTATCATACAAAATTCATTAGCATTGATTCCAAATTGCCGACTACAAAGTTCCCTGTCTGTTACGAAAACAACGTAAGATGATACAAAATATTTCAGTGCTAATTTATCAGCATTTGTTATGTAACATTTCAAATAAGGCAGTAAACAAACCTTACTCGAACAAGCTATAGAATTTCCACAAACCAATTTCGTATACATAAATATCGGCATAAATCTCTGTTGAATGATAACATGGGAATTTCTCCGGATCATTCCTGAATAAAATAAAACATTTTACAAAGGAGTGCTGTTCGTTCAATCCATATCCCTGAGGGGTTTTCTCTGACAGCGTTTTCTAATATAAATTCCGATGTTGTTGTTGTTATTATTATAAAGCAAACATCATTTGAATCTTTTATTTTCTTTCTTTTTCCATTTCTTTGAGAAACGCAGCCATGCAGAAAAATTGCTCAGTTGAAAAAATGCGCTTTGATATGCGATGCATTTGAATATTTGCAGCTTGTTGCTATTCGAAAAATCGCGTAGGAGTAGGGAGTGAAAGAATATGTAACACTTTGCTTTCGTTCTCATTTCTTAAAAACTGAACTGTTTGCGATATGCGAGACGTATTAATAGAGGTCTAGGAAAATTGTGATTCTAGAATTTGTGTCTTTCACCAGCAAACTGTAGGTTACTAAAACTTTAATAACTTTTTACTTAAATTATAGCATGTTGAACATATTTTAAATTAGCTTTGTATTCTTTCTGGCTTTATCTTTGAAAATTTATTTATTTTCAACATTGATTGGTACTGGTTGAGATTGGCTTTTGGCTCTACGGTCATTTTGTGCATACTTTAAGCTGATTAGACTGGGACTTACAATTTAACGTGGATTTTGAAACATTAACAAACAGCTATGCCATCGCCAAGGTTCGAACCTAAAGCCTGTGGTATCAAAGGACAGATCGCTAACCAATTGTCATCAGGCCACACATTGATGGACATGCTTTCCACTTGTTCTACGATCAATATAATGTTTGGTTAATTTTGTCGTTCTATGATCATTTAGCGGCCTGATGGCCAATTGTCTAGAGCTCTGGAGCTACAGATTTCAGGTTGGAGTGCCGAAGGTGTCATGAATGTATGTCGTGATTCAGAATCCACTTTAAACAACAGGTCCCGATCTATCATTATTGTTGGGCATAGGCTGACAACCCTTCCCTGTAAATAGGAAACATCTCCTCGAAATATGCCAAAAGGCATAAATTTTTGTCCCACCATGGGTCTGTTGCGCCAATGAAGAAAAGCAAGTCCCCCAAAAAAAATAATTATCATTTGCCCAAAATTTTGTACTAAATTTTTATTCATCGCAATTATATTTAAAATTATTTTTTATTTGAAAAGTTATACATTTATTTTCATTATTTACAAATCTGTCATTATTTTATAAATTAACATTTATTCGAATTGCTATCTCGATAAAGTTCTATATAAAGCCAGAATTTAAATTGTTACCAAGAAGTTTTATTAATAAAAATGGGTCTATAAAATTATATTTTTAATATAAAATAAACCTTATTTCGGTCTAAAAATAAAACTTCAACAATGAGAATCAAAAACTAAATCTAAAAAAAAAAAAAAAATTATCACACAAAATTTCTATGCCATTGATTCCAAATTGCCAACTAAAAGTTTCCTGTTAAATAAACAACGTAAGATGTTACAAAATAGTTCACTGCTAATTTATCAGCATTTGTTATGTAGCATTTCAACCACCACAAACCTTACTCGAACAAGCTATAGATTTCCATAAACCAACTTCGTATACATAATCATCGGCTGTTATCTCTGCTGAATGATAACACATGAATTTCTCCGGATCATTTCTGAATAAAATAAAACATTTTACAAAGGAGTGCTGTTCCTTCAATCCATATCCCCGAGGGGTTTTTCCCGACAGCGTTTTCTAATATAAATTCCACCGGTATTGTTGTTGTTGTTGTTATAAAGCAAACATCATTTGAATCTTTTTTCTTTTTTTTTTTTCATTTCTTTGAGAAACGCAGCCATGAAGAAAAATTGCTCAGTTGAAAAAAAATGTGCGTTGTTATGCGATGCATTTGAATAGTTGCAGCGTGTTGCTATTCAAAAAATCGCATTGGGGTAGGAGGGTAAACAATATGTAACTCCTTTGCTTTCGTTGTCATTTCTTAAAAAGTGAACTGTTTACGATATGCGAGACGTGTTAATAGCGGTCTAGGAAAATCACGATTCTGGAATTTATGTCTTCCTTCAACACACTGTAGGTTACTTAAATTCGAATAACTTTGTTTTTATGATAGCATGTTGAAGATATTTTAAATACGCTTTGTATTTCTTTTGATTTTATCTTTCCAAATTTATTTATTTTTTATATTTATGGAAAAGTACTAGAAACAAGTCTGCTTTTCTCCGTATTATAAAATTTCACTTCTCAAAGTGCTAGCCAATCAAAAGTCTGAGTGGAACCACCATCATACTTCTGATTGGTTTACGCTTTAAGACAAAAGATTTTAGTATCCGATGGAAATCCACCTTTAGAGGGTTAATTTGATTGCTGTCCTAATGTAGCTGAAAATAGGAAGACAATTAATCTCTATGCCTTATGCAAGGTCTGCACCGAACTGTTACTCATTACCTATGGGGCACTCGCAGCCTGAAGATATACTACGGACGCTAACACACTATCCCCACAACGCTGTGCCATTCTATTAGACCGGGACCTACGGTTTAAAGTGGATTTCGACCCACTATAATATCCATGGCACTGCCGGGACACGAAACCCGAAACATGTAGCACCGAGCGATAGAGCGATAGTCATTCGGCCCTGAATTAACCTAGTCACTAATAAAAAAATTAATTATTATTTGCCAATAATTTCAATAATCATCAAATTTTGCACATTTTTTTTAGTCACCGTAATTTTATTTAAAATTCTCTTTTATTTGAAAATTTAAACGATTATTTTCATTATATAATAAGTTATATCAACATTTTATAAATTAATATTCATCCGAGCTTCTGTCACGATAAAGTTCTATCAAACAGCAGAATGTAAAGTGCACACAAGAAGTTTTATAAATAAACACGAGTTTATAAAATTACTATTTACAAAATAAAATAAACTTCATTTTGGTCTAAAAATAAAACATCAACAATGAGAATCAAAAACTAAGAAAAAAAAAAAAAAATTGCCATACAAAATTTCCTATGCCATTGATTCCAAATTGTCAACTACAAAGTTCCCCTGTCTACTACAAAAAAAGAAACAACGTATGATGTTACAAAAATATTTCACTGCTAATTTATCAGCATTTGTTATGTAGCATTTCAAATAAGGCAGTAAACAAACCTTACTGGAACAAGCTATAAGATTTCCATAAATCAATTTCGTATACATAACCATTGGCATAACTCTCTGCTGAATGATGACATATGAATTTCTCCGGATCATTTCTGAATAAAATAAAACATTTTACAAAGGAGTGCTGTTCCTTCAATCCATATCCTTGCGGAGTTTTCTCAGACAGCGTTTTCTAACATAAATTCCGCCGGTGTTGTTGTTGTTATTATAAAGCAAACATCATTTGAATCTTTTTTTTCTTTGAGAAATGCAGCCATGCAGAAAAAATTGCTCAGTTGAAAAAATGCGCTTTGTTATGCGATGCATTTGAATATTTGCAGCGTGTTACTATTCGAAAAATCGCGTAGGGGTAGTCTGTAGGTGAACAATATGTAACGCTTTGCTTTCGTTGTCATTTCTTCAAAAGTCAAATGTTTACGATATGCGAGACGTATTAATAGCGGTCTAGGAAAATCGTTATTCTAGAATTTATGTCTTCTTCCAACACACTGCAGGTTACTAAGATTTGAAAATTTTTGTTTATTAAATTATACCCTGTTGAACATTTTTAAAATACGCTTTGTATTCATTTTAACTTTGTCACTGTAAATTTATTATTTACATTGATTCATATGTGCTACAAACAAGTTTTCATTTCTCATAAAAAAATATCACTTCTCAAAGTGCTAGCCTATAAAACGTCTGAGTGAGACGGTGATCAGACTTCTGATTGGTTTACGCTTTAAGAGAAAAGATTTTAGCATCCGATGGAAACCCACATTTATAGGGATAAGTTAATTGTTAACTAATTAGTCACTTTAGGCTAATTAGAACGGAACCTACAGTTTCACATGGATTACTACTACTACACCACACCACACTACATCACTTTGCCTGGAGCTGAGTTGCCCCTATACAGTTTGGGGTTGTTGTGGGTGAAATGAATGGACACACGGTGGAGGTAGGAAAATTTTACATAATTCACTTTTGGTGGTAGAGAAGCTGTGCAATGATTAAAAGTTTTACCAAAACAGAAGAGAATATCAAAAAAATTAATAGTTAAAAAAAAAAAAAGGGTGAACTTTGGAAATGAAAATATATAAATAAATGAAGAATATACAAATGAAAATGAAGAATATACAAATCAGAGAGCTGAAGAAATATTCATCAAAGTAATCACTATACCATTCCGAACCACTAACAAATATTCAAGCCACCGCCAAGATCCGAACGTGAAGCCAGTTTTACTGAAAGCCAGAGCACTATCCTATTGACCAGCAGGCCGCTTGTTGGATAGGAGAAAGTTCGAAAACAAGCATTTGACTGTCTGATTGCCGATCCAAGATATTTATACAGGTTATCACAAGCGCCATCGTATCTTCTGGTTTCTAAAAGCAATGACTGCCATTCATGCCACAAGGGAATTCGGATTGTGGTTCCCTGCAGCTAGATGCGCGAGCTTGACTACTGGGTCTTAAGTCGGGCATTATTTCCAATGGAATGAAAAGAAACAAGTTAAATTTTCTCTTATGAGTTCTTTTAAACCTTCTTTCCCTAGTTATATATTGTAAGAAAAAGATGATTAAATTGCATAATACGGGCAGTGTGATTTGGCGTCAAAAATTCTTTTCGCTAAATGTGCACCAAGAAAAGAGTTGCAGTTGTAAGTGTAGTGAATTGCAAATAGTTCAAGAAAACCTGGTTACCACATTTCATGACTTATCGAACTGTTGGCGTACAAAAAAAGTTGTCAAAACGCACCAAAACCTGTTCTGTGATTTAGCCCAAAATAATATTTAAATTATATATTAAGAAATAAGAATATAACTATTATATTGTTATTGTCACGGAATAAAATATAAAATTAAAAAACAGTAAAAGGAAAACAAGAACGTTGAAATAACACACAAAGCAAAATGTAAACATCAACTTAAAAGGGAACTGTTGTTGTCAAAAATTTTAATTAAATATTAAAGGTTTTTGGCACTAGTAAATAGACTGAAATAGTAACTTGTACAATGAGAAAATTACTATTTAATCATTAATTTAATCATTCATTACTATTTAATCATTAGTCATTAATAAATAATAAGAAAACCTAAACACTCTAAATTCCGGTTGATCATTGGTCTTGAACCACACGTACATTGTTACAAGTTGGTATTAAAATCACTGTAATTTCACTTCTATGCATCGTTGAATTTAAGCAAAGGTAGTTTTGGAAAACAGAGCTTTTAATTTAAAAGACTAAAAGGAAATTAAAGCATTTGAACAAAAATCGCTTTTCAGATGTAGTCACATACCTTACATGGCTTTTATAAAGACTTTTAATAAACTCATTTTTTAAATAAATTCATGCTGTTTGTCAAATAATAATGGTTAGCCAATAGATTTTTAACTGACAGATCGGAATTTTGAACCCAAATTGTGAGCAGAAAAGAAGAATCTAAGTTTCTAGTCATTTAAAATTTGTTCGTAGAAAAGTTTTTTTCTTGGTGTTTCTATGAGTGTCTTTGTGATGTTAATTTGCAAAGTCTGATTTTATAAATGAAGGTTTGATTTGTCGCTCTATGGTCATTTCGTGCACACTTTAGGTTAATTATACCGGGATCTACAGTTTTAATGTTTATTCCGAACCACTAACAAACATCTATGCCACCGGCATTATTCGGATATGAATCTGTTACCAAAAGCCAGAGAGCTAGCCAATTGGCCATCAGGTTGCTCTGGTTTCATAGAACCAATGTTGATCGAATTGGTATTGCTGCTAAAAAAAATGGCCAATAAGTTGTTAAATTTCGTAGTATCATGATCCATTGGTAAAGAACGTTATAAATGTCTTTCAATTGTTTTGCAAATAAAATATTACTTAACCTTTTTTTTATTAAATAAATTTCCCTATAGGCTGAACTTCAATGCTAACAAAATAAAATACCAGATATTCAATAAACGAAAACTTTTAAAATTCCATGTTTAAAAAATTTATTTGTATTTTAAAATTCAAATAAAAATATACCAACAAGAAGAAACAGTAACTATAAAAATGTGACTCAAATTTCATTGGCCATTGGTTTCAAATCGCCATCCACGTCTAACTTTCTATCAAAGTATCTTTTATTATTTTGCTTTTTCAAAAACTGGTAAATTACGAACGAAATATTTTGTAACATCTTTTTTGATACCCTGCATTTCAAATAAGGCAGTCAACAGAATTTAGTTGAACAAGTTATAGATTCTCGTAAACCAATTTCTTACATAACCTTCGGCGTAACTGTCCTTTGAATGATAATACATGGATTGCTTTGGTACATTTCTGTATTACTTCCTAAAATGAAACATTTTGCTAAGAAGTACTGTTCCTTCAATCCTCAATCCCCCTGGGGATTTCTATGGTGGCGTTTTCTGATATAAATTTTGCTATCTTTGTGCTATTATTATAAAGCAAACATTAGTTGATTCTGGGTTTTTTTTCAGTTCTTTTGAGAAACTCAGCAGAAAAATAATTCGGTTGAAAAATATGCTTTGTTAGACGATGCATTTGAATTTTTTTGCAGCCTGTTATGCAAACAATGTTTAGGAGGAAAAAGTTATATTTAATAGTTTGTTTTCGTTGTCCTTTCTTAAGAAGAAAGGAACGGTTTAGAAAATGGATATTATAAACATATTAATACACATATAGGAATAGAAGACATATTACATTTATACGTTAATATAATAAGCTAGAGAAAATGAAGATTAATAATGATTGAATTATTTGCTTTTTAAATTTATCACGCAGCAAAATAATTATATTCTACAATAAAAATAGAACTTATAGTACATTAAATTAGCTTTTAACTTGTTTACTTTTGCTTTTGATTTGTTTCTTATTGTATTACAAGAAAGGAAATGGACTAATTCAAGTTGTGTGAGCTTTTGCATATCTTTATTTTTGGAATTATGAATAAAAATATATTTCAAAACCAGAGAAGAAAGTGTTTGCATGTATCGACAAGTTTGGTGAATAGTATTTATGTTTTATGTGAGTGTTCAGTATTCAAGTGTAGGTTATATCTTCTTTGTTTCCATGTTTTTGGAATTAATCAATAGATTTGTTGGCTAAAAAGGCCTTTAAAGTTCGTAGAGATGAAGGAAACGTTTGACACTATAAATAATGGGTGTTTGTATCGAATTGCGACGACATAATAGAAGGAAGTTGAACCCCTGCTTCTTAAAAATACAACAAACCTCTCAAATATGCGTGTTAGTAATTATACCTGAAAAAAAAAAAGTAAGCAAAACAAAAATCTTTTAAAAATCTATTAGCATATTATGAATCTTCATTACTTATAACAAAATAAAATCTTATTCAATCTAAATTCCACTGTAGGTCCTGGTCTATTTAGCCTAAAGTGTGCACAAGATGACTGTAGAGCGACAAACCAAATCAAACCAAACCAAACCAATCAATCTAAATTCCAATATCTTTGAAACTAAACTCCAATATCTTGAATCTAAAACTCCATCTCTTTGAATCTAAATTTCTTAATCTCTTTGAATCTTAAATCCATTCTCTTTGAATCTTAATTCTAATATCTTTGAATCTTAATTCTAATATCTTTGAATCTTAATTCTAATATCTTTGAATCTTAATTCTAATATCTTTGAATCTTAATTCTAATATCTTTGAATCTTAATTCTAATATCTTTGAATCGTAATTCTAATATCTTTGAATCGTAATTCTAATATCTTTCTTTGAATCTTAAATTCAATAGCACCTAAAATTCGATTTTCATCCTACGTACATTTTTATGCCCTTATTCTGTATAAAAATCAATACTAACATGCAGAATCTACAATTTTGGATCTCGGTGCCCCATGTTTCTGATTCGAGTCTTGGCGGTACCATGGAGGCTTGTAGAGCTTTGGAATCCACTTTAAACCGTAGGTCCCGATCTAATATGGCAGTAGAGCGTTGGTCGCAAGACTGACAATCCTACCCCATATAAAGAAAATCTAATGATTCAAAATCTGCCAGTAAGCAGATGGCCTTGGCTGACCATGGAGATGTTGCAAAAGTGAAGATGAAGAATCTACAATTATAACAATTGTAATAGAGAATTTTACTTAGCCATTCATACCATAATGCTAACTACACATAAAGGGAATGTCAAATAAATAACAAAGAGATGTTACAAAATATTTCGCTGCTAATTTAGCAGAATTTTCTAAGTTGTATTTCAATAAATAAACCTAAAATCTATAGATTTCCATACGTCTATTTCATCCATAACCTCCGGCGTATCTCTCCTTTGAATGATAGCACATGAATTTCTTCGATCACTTTTTGTGTACTATGTAAAATAAAACTTTTACAAAGAATAGAATTCTTTCAATCCAAATCCCGAAGGGTTTTATCTGTCAGCGTCTTCTAATATAAATAAATACCATCGGTGTTTTTATTATTATAAAGCAAACATCAGTTTATTCGTTTTCGTTTTACAGAATTTTGAGAAACGCAGCTACGATGAAAGATTTTTGGCTCGACCAAAATTTTCTTTGTTATGCAATCTATTTTGAATATATGCAGTGGTGTGGTGTTAGGTGAAAATCGCACTGGGGAAAAAAGTAATATGTAACGGTTTGCTTTCGTTGCCAGTTCTTTAGAATAAACTGCTAATAAAGATATATTAATAAGCGATCTGAAAAAATTTGAAACAAGAAAATAAAATTAAAATGGGTCCTGGCTCGGATAAATATGTATTTTACTTTTATTAACAAGTACAAATAAATTATATTCTGTAATTTGGTGTTTTTTTTTTTGTTTTGTTTTGTTTTGTTCTAATGCAGCTGGCAAACACTTAGACAGCTTGGTCTTGGATGCCTTAAGGCAAGCGATGCACAGACGTACTCACTTTGCATTACCCAGGGGGCGCATGTAACTTGAAGATAAGCCACGGACGCGGAGTAACAATGCCCCGCAACGCTCTACGATCCTGTTAGGACCGGGACCTACGGTTTAAAGTGGATTCCGAACCACTACACACAACCATGGCACCGCCGGGACTCGAACCCGAAGCCTGTGGTACCGAGCGCCAGAGAGCTAGCCACTCGGCCATTCAGGCCCATTTGGTGTGTGTAATATATTATTATTATAAAATAAAAAAATTTCAAACATACACCAAATATACTACGTGGGTGACATCTGTATGATGCCTCGAGCCATTTGTAAAATATATCAATTGCCAATGGTAGAGTGGTAAAATGTGGCCTCAATACTACAGGTTTCGGGTTCGAAACCCGGCGGTGTCATGGATGGTATGGATGGTGCCATGTACTGGTTGGGAATCCACTTTTAAATCGTAGGTCACGGTCTAATATAATCATAAAGAGTTGTGGGGTAGTGTTATTTGTGTCCGTAGCATATCTTCAAGTTACACGTGTCCCTGGGTATTGCTAAGTGAGTAACGTCAGTAACGCTTCCTTAAGGCATCAAAGACAAATGTCTAAGTGTTTGCCAGGTGCATTGAACGAAAAAATTCTCAAAAGTTTTGCCATAACAGTAATCGCGAAAATTGAATTTCAATGTGAATAACATCAATCTTGCTTTTCACATGTGTGTCTTGCCTTTGCTAACTTCATTTATCTATTTTAAATATAATATAATAAAAATTAAATTTTAAATCAATGGTTGTTTTCATGCAATTAATTACACACCATGAAAAGGCTGCTCATATTTAAGAATTTTTTTATAATATCTTTGAATTCTTTACATAATTATTTGAATTCTTATAATGTATTTCTTTCTACAATCTTTCTAATACAACTTTAATTAAATGAATAAAAACTTTTTTTCAATCTGAAAGAATTGCTACAAAATGCATATGCATGAATTCACTATTGGTTACAATTGCACAACAGCATACTTACAAAAAAAAATAACATACACATTTATTTTTAACATTTATTTATGTAACAATATTATCATCATATTTGGATCAACAGCCCATGGTAAGACTAGGACTTTCACCTGTTAGCACATTTTGAAAGATGAGAATTATTTCTTTTTACGCGATAGGTTTGTTAGCCCTACACCCATTCTTCTGGTTTATCACTCTACGGTCATATTAGACCGGGACTTACAGTTTAAAGTAGATTTCGAAGCAGTACAGACATCCCTGACACCGCCTGGACTCGAACCCGAAAACTGTGGCATCGAGTACCAGAGAGCTAGTCACTCAACCATCAGGCCCTACATTATTATACTTCATTACATTATTATATACTATATTAGACTAGTACTTTAAAGTATAATAATTAGTTTAAGAATATTTTGTCTATTTCCCTAATTATTTTCAATTAAAATATTGATTCGTTATTTTTTATTCAAGCTGTTATTTTTTTATGTTTCTTATTTAAATAAACTATTTTTTAAAGCTCTTTTTTTTTTTTCAATTCATACGCATTAAAATCTTTCATGTCCTTCGAAATATTTTATATTTAATCTCTAAAAATTGCAGATATTATATAATGCAAAAATAAATAAACACACATAGTTATAATCAACATGAATTCAATTTTAAAAAAAACTTCTTCAAATGAAAATTAAAACAATATAAGAATTTCTATTAGTTCTAAAAATACAAAATATTTTATACTTACAATTAATAATAATAATAATATTATAATTAATAAGAATAAATTATGTAAATAATATTATTGTTATCATGTAAATAACGATGCATAGTGTTTTGAATCGGTTTTAAGGTGGAATTTTAGAAATGGAGCATTTTTACGAAACATTATTTCTCGGAAACAAAAATGTTTATAGTTGAGAGTAAAACCTTTTCTATTTTCTAATAATAAAACCGATACAAAGTCTGGGATTTTAAACTGAAACTTTTGATCTGCTTTTAAGTTACTTTCCAATTGGAAACCACTGGCTTTCAAGTGCAACAATGTATGATGCTGTTTCAATCGAATTATTTCAGTGAAAGTATATAAGACAATTCAATTTCCCACAAAAATATAGCTTGGAAACTATTTTTTTTTTCCTTTGTAATATCACTCGATTTATTCAAAGGAAAAGCAAATATTGTATCGCAGATGTAACCATGTAACTTTTCTTGTATTTTGATAAATTAATCTGTTTCAGAATTTTACTTTATGATGCGATTTTTCATTTTATAAAAAATGTCTTAACTGGTTTTTTATTTTATTTTTTTCTGATTGCCATTTACTAAAGCTGTATCATATTTATTGTTATAATATGTCTAACATAATTTTTTTTATAAGAAGAAATTTCTGTGTAATATGCTGCAATAAATTTTCTAGTATTCATTCAAGATCTACTGCAGTCTCATTGCTTTGTCAAAGAGTACTCTGTCTCAATTTTGAGAATATTGAGACATAATATCTCGTAATGACAGTGGACAAACTTGTTGGAATTTGATCTAGATCTAGATCACTTCATAGCTTACCACAGTCCTGAGAGTCATATGGCAGGCATATCATTGATTTGAGAGTTCCTATGTGAGGTATCCTATCGTCCTGAGTTCAAAAGTGAGATATCACACTCCCAAGAGATTTCACGTGTGAGGTATCCTATTGTTCTGAAAGTTCATATGAGAGGTATAGCATCGTATTGAGAGTTCATATGGAAGGTATCCCATCGTCATGAGAGTTCAAATGGAGGTATCCCATTGTCCTGAGTTCATATGCGAGATATCACACACACAAGAGATTCCATATGTGAGGTCATCCTTTTGTTCTGAGAGTTCATATGAGAGATATCTCATCGTCCTGAGAATTCAAATGGAGGTATCCCATCCTCCAGGAAGTTCATATGAGAGATATCTCATCGTCCTGAGAATTCAAATGGAGGTATCCCATCCTCCAGGGAGTTCATATGAGAGATATCTCATCGTCCTGAGAATTCAAATGGAGGTATCCCATCCTCCAGGGAGTTCATATGAGAGATATCTCATCGTCCTGAGAATTCAAGTGGAGGTATCCCATCCTCCAGGGAGATATCTCATCGTCCTGGAGAATTCATGGAATCCCATCCTCCAGGGAGTATCCCATCGTCCCATATGAGAGATATATGGGATAATGGGATACCTCACATTCCATCGTCCTAAGTGTTCAAATTTAGGTATCCCATCGTCCCATATGGGAGATATATAGGGAAGATGGGATACCTCCCATCCCAACGTCCTGAAGGCTCATCACATCATAACTTGGTTGACGAAGTGATGATATCCATTTTAAATTAATTAACATGTTCAGGGTGATCTAAATAATATCTAAAAATCAATAATCAATCAGGGTGATCTAAAAATAAATTACTTTTATTCCTTATAGAAGTGAGGCAATCATATGATTGTTACCATAACAAGAATGTATCACGTCACTTCTGTAAGTTATAGAGGAAATGTAATCATGTTGTTGTGACTTCAAGAATATAACTTCCTTAATTCAAATAGATGATGTAGTGACATAAATATTATGATTGCAAGAATACATAATATATCTTCTTCTTCAATAGCGTAGTAGGCCCATGGTGGGCCAAGGCCGTCTATCATCTACTGGCAGATTCCAAAACATGATACGTTTTCTTTAACACAGTAGGGTTGTCACCCTACACCTAAAGCTATATAGTCATATTAGACCGCGAAATCTTTTAAAGTGGATTCAGAGCCACTACAAATACCCATGGACTCGAACTCGAAGCCTATGGTACTGAGCGCCAGACACTCGACCATCAGGCGCCTACATATTATATAATATATGTCTATATTTTTTCTATAATTTATAGAAATAATGTAATCATCTAATTATTGTGATTATAAGAATGCCTTAATACGATCTATGCATAATTTATAAAAGGATGTATTTATGTAATCTCTGTGATGTAATAATTTTTTAAATAATGCTTTTACAAAAATATGCCCTTTTAAGACTGAAAACGATGCATACGAAGTTAGTTAAATTAAAATGAAATGTTTATTTATATTAAAATTACTCTCCAATTGAAAGAAATGAGATTTAAGTACAGAAACATATAATACATCAATCGAATAATTTAAGAGAAAGTATGCAAAGATTTTCAATTTACAATCAAAATAGCTTGAAAGCTATTTATTTTTATTATATTTTATTGTATTTTTTACATTAATTATCGATTTATTCGCAGGGCAAACCGATAAATAATGTCAAAAAAATACAATAAAATATAATATAATATAAATATAATATAATATAAATATAATATAACCAAAATTCACCCAGGCAAAAGATTCTTCACTTTGTGTTAAGAAACGAATCTGTTAGCAATTTTTTTTTTCATGTCTCCCTTTTTCATTTCTCAAAATATGACGTCAGCGTTACCATTTTGATGGTTACAATCGTTTCGGCTTATGCGTTTTTATTAATAAAAAAAAAGAAAGAAGGAAGCATCCTTTTCATGTAGGAATTTCAAAGCAGCATGTGATAGTTTCTATCGAAGTGTTATATTCTAAGATTTACAATGCGATATGGTAGACTATGTATTGATGAAAATGTCATATTTTACAAATGGGACTTGCGTTTTAGGTTTTACTTACTTAAAATTTATTTATTAGACAAGTGAAATATCTGAACTCTTGAAAAACGTAAGAATACTATATTAAATATAGAAGAATTAAATAAAAACAGTATGACTTTCGCCATGATCTTTTATTTACTGTAGAGCTTTCCATAAAATATTATATGATATTTTATGTGCTTTCTGTATTGAAAATTCATTTATTAAAAGTAAAATATACAAATAAATTAAAGATATGAGAATATTAATATTAAAGATATGAGAATATTATATATATATATATATATATGTGTGTATATGTGTGTGTGTGTGTATTCATTCAATATAATAATTCAATTCAATTCAATATTTTTGTATATATATAGTTTGATTTTATTGAAAAATTTTATAAACAATATAAATAATTCCAAGTATTTATTTAAATAATAATAATTAACCAGCTTTATTTTTTTATCACAATTAGATAATTTAAATTCAATAAAATCTTTAATCTCACCTCCTAAGAAATTAATGGTTAAAATGTTTTTAGACCATTCAATAAAATTGCATAATTGTTTTCGTGTAGACGTCTTAAGTTTTCTAAGCCAATGTCACCAAATGACGATTGCTATTTGTCTTTCAACTTTACCAAATTAGGGCCTGAATGGCCGAGTGGCTGGCGTTGGTACCACAGGTTTCGGGTTCGAGTCCCGGCGGTGTCATGGATGTTTGTAGTGGTTCGAATCCACTTTAAATCGTAGGTCCCGGTCCTAATTGATCGTGGAGCGTTGTTGTTACTCCGCGTCCGTATCTTCAAGTTACACGCGCCCCTGGGTAATTAATGCAAAGTGAGTAACGTCTGTGCAGCGCTTACCTTAAGACATCCAAGACCAAGCTGTCTAAGTGTTTGCCAGCTGCATTAGAACAACTTTACCAAAATTAACTAATGAGCTTTAATTCAATGCAGCTCTATTAAATATTTGTTTAAATTCATATACTTCCACCAATAGGAATAGTCAGGAGCAAAAAGGCGGAGTTTCTTTTTTCACTGGTTATTTATTGCTAATTGATAAAAGTGAAAGATTTTTTTTTTACATGATTACGGTTTAATAAAAACTTGTTTAAAATAATAAATTATGAGAATTTTGGCAAAACAATTTTTTTTAACTTTTTAGAAAGGAATTATATAAAAATATTAATTAATTAGCATTTTAATTTTTTAATAAAATAATTTCCAATTTGCGATTAAAAATAATTTACGTACGAAAATTGCGTTAAATGAAATTAATAAGAGTTAAATTGGATTAAAGAATTTGACAGCAATATTTCAAATTATCATATAACTATTAAATGGCGATGTTTTTAGAATCATTTAATATGATTTAAAATTAATTCATAATTAATTTCGCTTTCTATTAACTCAATATTTTAATGATGAATCAATATTTATTATTTATTTTCATAAAAAATTCGACAAATATTTATGCGATTATTTTATAAACAGATTATTCTTTTTGCAATAATAAGGCAATTATTGTTTTTTTATATATTCTCGTCAAATATTCTTACTTACGCTTATAAAGTAAATTGTTTTTTCTTATGATGTTCGCATTTTTCATTTAAAATTTTATTGTGTTTATTTATTTTTCTTTTTTCTTTTTTTTTTTATATTTTATTTTCGTTCTAAGTTTTTTATTATATAATATTTTGTCATATTCTTTTTCGTATTTCTAATGTAATAATTTTTCTTTTGTAATAGCATGAAAATTCAAAAATAAACTCAGTTTTTTTTCTTTAAATTTTAGATTCCGTGCCTGTATGGTATAAACAAAGCCAGTCAAATTAGATATTGCAATAAGTTTTCTTTTGAAATCTTTCTAAATTTGAATATTTGCTATTTTGAAATGTGTTATCAACAGAGCTTGCTAAAAATCATATTTTTATAAATATTTTCATGGGCCTGATGGCCGAGTGGCTAGCGCTCTGGCGCTCGGTACCACAGGTATCGGGTTCGAATCCGGCAGTGCCATGGGTGTTTGTAGTGGTTCGGAATCCACTTTAAACTGTAGGTCCCGGTCCTAATAGGATCGTAGAGCGTTGCGGGAGCATTGTTACTCCGCGTCCGTGGCTTACCTTCAAGTTACATGCGCCCTCTGGGTAGTGCAAAGTGAGTAACGTCTGTGCAGCCCTTATGGCATAAAAGATCATGGTCATTGCCAGCTGCATTAGAAAAAAAAAATAAATAAATTTTTCATGTAACCTGCATAACTCGAGGCCACGTCTACAAGTAAAATGAATAATTAAAATAAGATATATTTTAAATATACATATTTATTTTTTTAAATTACTCATAAATAATTTAATTCAATAAAAATTATTATTAAAATAATTTATTCATTAGATACTTGATGAAGGGGAAACGGAACGGCATCAAAATAGTCCTTAAGTGTTATTAATAGATGGTGTTGTAAGCGGCATAAATAAAGCGAATTCGGCTGCCAGTGATATTTTGAATCGAAATTACAATGTATTTGGCATGAGTTGCACATTAAACCAACTGTAGTTCTCTATTTGCCTGATTGTTTCGATTTTTTTAACGAAAAAAATGACTTCCAAGTCATTCAACAATAGTGACACTGTCAGTGGAAAGCCCATCCACAATGGAAAGAACATACCAAAAATGATGAGAAAATCGGTAGAACTTTTTGATGCCATACCGTTTCCCTCTTCAAGTATCTTCAGTTCAAATTTGAACTCATTGTGAAAATGTTTCTTTTTTACAGCATTTTGAGAAATGGGACTTTAAATATAATCACCCTGTATATTTTAAATTAATATTATGTTTGCATAACGTAGATAATTTTTCAATGATCTTAAAACCTTTTTACAGTAAAATATATACATATTTGCCTTATTCGAAAAAATTTAAAACAGTATGTTACAAATAATATATTGAATAATTATGAAATCACTTAGCATGTCAAAAAATGATGTTTGATTTAAATAAAGGAAAAAAAAAGCCAATTTTTTCATGATTCTAAGCTTCAGTGGGGTTCAGGTTTTAGAGTTAAAAAATTATTTCATCTTTATAAAAAATTTCTTTTAGTATATAATACTAAAATAATAATATTTAATAGAAAATTTGTTTTATTTTTTAATAAATCATTTAACTAAACGTTTTTTTTTTTTTTTTTGAAGAAAATGTATAAAAATCGTATGACATTTTTTGAATAATTTAATTGAATAATCGCTTAAATAAAAGGAAAAAATATTATATTTTACACTTAAATATTTTTTATTCATACAACAACATTTGAGTGTGCATTTAATAATTCACGGGGTTTTATCCTAAAAATCCGAGATCATATCTTAAATTTTTAAAATTTTCTACTTCAGCAAAAGTTTGAGGCAAAAAAATGTAACTTTCTTCATGAAGCAAAAGATACTTTTTACATAGAGAAAAAAATTTTCGGAACTCGTTTGGCAGAAAGTCGTTTGTACTTTCTCTGATACTTTTGCAAACGACTGCTGAAAAAGTGACATTACAGCAGAAATTGTTTTATGGTAGAATGCTGGATAAAATCATTTAAAAAATGTGATCTCATTATGCTTCAAAATTATATGTCTAGAAGATTTAGTTATGCATATTGTAAATTAATGTTTCGTCTTTTATATAAAATCTTATAAAACTAAATGTCTGTATAAATAAGGGTTTTTTCGTTCAAAATGCTAGTATTGCCATTTATATAAAATGAATCTTGAAAGTTTGAGTTATTTATTTTATTATTTTTCATAAAAATTATTTATTTTGTTATTTTTCTTAAAATTATTTATTTTATTATTTTTCAAAAAATAATTTTGAAAAACCAATAAAATAATACTGACTTTTTATTTTTAAACAAAGAAATTTATGTTTTATTTCCGTTTCAATAATACATATTTTGATTTAACATTATGTTTTTATAACAAAGCTAAATGTTTTCAATGGTTTAAGATCTTTGCAATAAAATATATACTTACATACACTTTTACCTTATTCCAAAAAAAAAATGGAAGAACATGACAAAAAATGTGACACTATAGAAACATTATAGTGACATACGAAATTTGTGTTTTATTTTCATTTAACATAATATATACTTTGATTTAATATTATGTTTGGATAACATAGCTAAATGTTGTCAATGGTTTCAAACCTTTGCAGTAATGTTATATTATTATTTACCTTATTTCAAGAAAAATGAAAGAGCATGATAAAAATGTAATATTATAGTAGAAATAATTTTATACTAGAAGACTGGATAAAATCATCTAGAAAATGTGATCTCATTATGTTTAAAAAATTATGTCTAGAAGATTTGATTATGCATATAGTAATTTATATTTCGTTTTCATATTGAAAGCTTAAAAATTAAATTTGAGTATAAGTAATGTTTTTTTTTTCAATCAGAATGAAAATATTGCCATTTATATGAAATTAATTTTAAAGACTTAAATTATTCTCATAAGAATTATTTATTTCTTTAAAACTTTTTTTATTAAAAATCATTCTTCTTAAAAATATTAAATAGACATTTAATTTTCAGGTTCTGGTAAATTTAATTCTTTGAAATATTTTGTCACCATTTACTGGGGTTATTATGTATGATTTTATTAAGACCCAAATTTTATGATTTATTTTTTCAATTAGTATGTTTTATTAATTAATGTTGATTGTTTACAGTGACTAAATAATCAAAATGGTATTTTCAAGCTTAAAATTTGATGTGATTTAAAAATAATTTGTTATAGACTTAATGAAACAATATACTCTTAATTTATTTAAATTCATATTTTATCTCAGATAAAAATGATTGATTAACTATTACTAGCATTTTATTTTATTTTCAATTTTATTATACTTATACACTATCCATTTCTAGGAAAAAGAATATTTTGTACTTGTGATACTTTGTCATTGTGAAGAACGAACGCTAAAGCAAACAAAAAGAAAATTTACATCGGAAATATCAAAAAAAATCGTTTGGTTAGAAAAGGGGTCTCAAACTACGGCCCACGGGCCAAATCCCCGCCAGTGTCATCCATCCGGCCCGCGATAGCGAATAGCTTATTGTTGCTGTAATAAGTTGGGTAAAAATACAGAATAATAATAACTCGGTTTTATTTACGTGCTTGGTAAAGCTTAAGGACAAGCATAATATGCAGAAAATTTAACTTAAGTATAACAACTAACTGGAAATTATAGATAATGGCAGAAAAATTAAAATGGTTTTGGCCCTTGGTACTTACTGAGTAAACAGTATGGCCCTAAGGCTGGAAAGTTTGGAGACCCCTGGGTTAGAAGAACATTAACAGCGCATGACCTTTTTCGTCATTCTTTATAATTAGAATCTGGTTGTTCTTTTTATTATAAATAAATAGTTTAAGTTCTAATTTAATCTCTTTTGATTTAATAAGAAATGATTGCAAATGGATTTTTTTTTATTCCGTTAAAATTCAAAAATACTTTGATTATTCTGTTATAATTTTTTTTGAATCCCTTTAAGAATTTTTTTTTTTTTTTTTTAATTTTTTTTTAATTTTGAATTTGTTGGAGATTCTGCATTTAATCTATGTATTTCATAGACATATAAATTATTTTTGCCGTCGTGAATGCATTTCAAGAAATATATATTATAAATATATATTTCGTGTGTATGTTTATATGTATACTACATGTACATATAAAATAAGTAATCCATGTGCTTTTTTTTTAAATAGGGTATTGTTAATTTAAATGGTATATATAAACATTTTGATTGATATGGATGAAGAATTGGAATAATTACATTTTTTAAAAAAGAATTATCCTTAATATAGGTGTCATTCAAATTGGTAGAATAATTGGCAGTCTTTTTATATATATAGAAGAATTGAAATAATTATATTTTTATCAAAAGAATTATCTTTAATATAGGGGTCAAATTCAAATTGTTGGTTTAATCTTATTGAATTGATATATATTTAAAATAATGGTGGTTATTCTACATTAAATATATTTATTTCATAGAAATATAAATTACTAATGTAGTATATATCTTATATATACAAATATATATATATATATATATATATATATATAATACACTCGTATATATATTTATATGCCTCTACAAACAACCATAGCACAGCCGGGACTCGAACCCGAAACCTGTGGTTTGATTTGTGGCTCTACAGTCAATTTTTACACACTTTACGGTAATTAGACGGGGACCTACAGTTTAACGTGGATTCCTAACCATTATCGAACATCCATGCCATCGCCAAGTCTCGAATCTGAAGGCTGTAGTACCAAAGGCCAGAAAGTTATCCAATGTAGCAATTTCAAATCAGCATGTGATAGTTTTTATCGTAGTGTTATATTCCAAGATTTGCAATGCAGTAAAGTAAACTATGTATTGATAAGAATGTTGTATTTTACAAATGGGACTTGTATCTTTAAGTTTTACTTACTTAAAATATATTTATTAGATAAGTGAAATATTTGAACTCCTTATGGAAAACTGGACCGCCTATAAAATTTCATAATTTTTTTAATAGGCGTCTTAAATTTTCTAATCCAATGGTATCAAACAACTAACAATAATGAGCTATAATTCAAAGCAGCTCTATTAAATATTTATTTAGATTAATGTACCCCGACCAATAGGAATTGTCGGGAGCAAAAAAGGCGGAGCTTTCATTTTTTCACTGGTTATTTATGTCTAACTGATGAAAGTAAAAATTTTTTTGCATGCTTACGGTTAATAACAACGTGTTTTAAATAAAAAATTATGACAATTTTGCCCAAACAATTTTTAAAAAATTTTTTTTAGAAATGCATTGTATAAAAGATTAATCATTTAGCATTTTAAAGCTTTTAATAAGATAATTTTAAATTTTAAATTACAAATAATTTACATAAGAAAATTGTATTAAGTAGAATTAATAAATGTTAAATTGGATTAAAATTAAAATTTGACAATATTTCAATAATATATTGTTTGGAGTCTTTTTAAATGATTTATTATGATTTAAAATTAATTCATTAATAATTAACTTCAATTAACTCATTATTTTAATAATAAATCAATAGTTATTTCCATTTCATACAAAAAATTCTATAAATATTTATTCGATTATTTTATGAATTATTATTTTAGAATAGTCTTTTTGCAAATTTTATTTTTATTGTTTTCAAATATTCTTACTTACGCTTATAGTTTGTTCTTATAAAAGTAAATTGTTTGTTCTTATGATGTTCGCATTTTTCATTTAAATTTTTTTGTGCTTATTAATTTTTCTTTTCTTTTTTTATGTTTTAATTTCATTCTATTTTATTATATAGTGTTTTCGCTTTTTTCTTATTTCTGATTTAATGATTTTTTTATTTTGTATAACATACAAATTCGTAAATAAACGTGTTTTTTTCTTTCAAATTTTAGATTCCATGGTTGTATGAAATAAACAAAATCCTGTCAAATTAGATATTGTAATAAGTTTTCTTTTGAAACTTTTCGAAACTCGATTTTTCTAATTTTAAAATGTTTTATCAACAGTGTGCTAAAATTATATTTTTATAATAATTTTAATGTAACCTGCGTAACTCGAGGCTATGTCTGCAAGTTGGAATTAAAGTACAATATATTTTAAATATGCAAATTTATTTTTGTTTTGTTTAATATTAGGTAATTCAATTCAATATATTAAAAATAAAAAAGCATTATGATAATTTAAAAAAAAAACAATTTTTTTTTTTTAGGTTTTTAGAAAAAAATGGTATAAAAGATTAATTAATTAGCATTTTTAATTCATTAGCATAATAATTAAGTTAAATTGGATAAAAATGAAAATTTAATTGTAATATTTCAAATTATTTTATAATTATTATTTGGGCCTTTTTAAATGATTTAAAATTAATTCGTAAGTAATACACTTTCTATTAACTCATTATTTTAATAATAATTCAACATTATTTAATTATTTTCTCATAAAAAAATTCTACAAATATTTATTCGATTATTTTATAAATATATTATTACTGAGGTTCCGCTGGATGCTTTGTTGTAGACACTGTTTCAAAAGCAAATGCTTGGCTGTTCAACATCTTGAGTCTTTTTCCGGGTTTTCAACGCAAATGCGTGGTAGAGTCCTCCTCCTTCTTCAACGACATGGAGCCAAGTCAGACTTCTACCTACGGGTGCTCCAACACAACAGAAGCTGGCCCCCTCCTATCATGAGGGATACGAGAACAACAGAATAAGATTTGAATGCTGAAAAATGTTGAAAATATACTTTCTAACTAACTCAGTCAACGCCTAATGTAACGGAAGCTTTTCCCAAGCATAACATGTTTTAAAACATGCAAATATTTCTGATAGGGATAAACAGGATAAATCCGTAAGGCAGAAAAGGTCCTATATTAGATTTTAGAAAAACTCTTTTTTCTAAAATCTAATTAATAATTCATTTCTTATGAACTCTTTAAGCTCTAGAGATATTTGTTTCAAGTTATAATGGCACCATAGAGCGAAATTAAATTATCCCACCGCTGGCTACAAAATGGTAATCTCCTAATGTAAAGAAACTTATTTAGTAAAAGAAAATCTTGTAGCAAATTCAGAAAACTAGAAGAATATAGTAAGATTGTATTTAAATTTAATTTAAAACTTGCTTAAATTTTACACCCTCAAAAAGGGAGATTTGAATTTACATACTAAAGCGAAAATATGTAAAAAAACATTCCTAAGAAATTCTTAAAAATTTTTCTCAATGTTAAAAAATAAAGTGGAAATTTTTAATTAAAAATACTTTCCTTTTTTATTTTTCATATATTTCAGCAAAGAAAATTTTTTTTTATGCTTATAATATATATTTTAATTTAATATTATGTTTGGATAACAAAGCTAATTGTTTTCAATGATCTTAAAACTTTTGCAGTAAAATGTATACATAATTCCCTTTATTTAAAAAAAAAGCATGTTTCAAATAATATATTGAATAATTAAAAAATAAATAGGAATGTGAGAAAATGATGTTTAATTTAAATAAAAGGAAAAAGCAATTTTTTTTTTCATGATTCTAAGGTTCAGTGAGGCTCAGATTTTGATTAAAAATTATTTTATCTTTATAAAAAATTTCTTTTAGTACATAGTATAAAAATAATAATAATAATTAATTGAAAGCATATTTCATTTTGTAATATAAATATATTTTTTTTCCAGAAAAAAAAGTATGAAAATCGTATGACATTTTTTTTAATAATTTAATTTAATATTCACTTAATAAAAAGGAAAAAAATATTATATTTTACACTTAAATATTTTTTTTTATTCATGCAACAACATTTGAGTTTGCATTTATTAATTCACGAATATCTTCTCTAAAAAATCCAAGATCAAATCTTAAATTTTTAAAATTTTCTACTTCAGCAAAAGTTTAGAGGCAAAAAAATGTAACTTTCTTCATGAAGCAAAAGATACTTTTACATAGAAAAAAATTTCGAACTTGTTGGGCAGAAAGTCGTTTGTACTTTCTCGGATACTTTTGCAAACGACTGCTGAAAAAAAAAAGTGGCATTACAGCAGAAATAGTTTTATACTAGAATGCTGGATAAAATCATTTATTAAATGTGATCTCATTATGCTTCAAAAATTACATGTCTAGAATATTAGCTTACGCATATACTAAATTAATATTTCTATTTTTATATTGAATGGTTAAAAAAACTAAATTTGTGTATAAATAATGTTTTTTTTTTTTCATTCAAAATACTAGAATTGACATTTATATAAAATGAATCTTAAAAGTTTGAATTACTTTCATAAGAATTATTTATTTTATTTTTTTTTTCGTAAGAATTATGTACTTTTTATTATTTTTCATAAAAATTATGGTACTTACGTATTAACGGTACCTTGGCGACATACTTGGCGGTTTTTAAGTGTCGCCAATCTTTATTATTTGGAATAAAAATATTTTGAAAGCGTTTTGATTTTAAATGAAGTGTTCCATATATATTTTATTATTTGGAACAAAAATTTTAAGTGTAGATTGGAGCCAAATCTGTAGCTGAGGTTGGCACGTGTGCACTTTATTGGCGCAACTGTCGCCAAGGTACCGTTAATACGTAAGTGCCAAATTATTTATTTCTTTTATTATTTTTTTCTTAAATACTATCCTTTATTTTATTTTTCAAAAAAGTCATTTATTTTTATTCTCGTTGCACACAATATATATTTTGTTTTAACATTATCTTTGGATAACCAAGCTAAATGTTTTAAAATCTTTGCAGTATATATATATATATATACATATATATGCCATATATTCCAAGAAAAATGAAAGGGCATGGCAGAAAAAGTGACATTATAACAGAATGCTGAATAAACTAATTTTGAAAATGTGACCCTCATTATGTTTCGAAAAATTATATGTCTAGAAGATTAACCTATGTATATAGTAAATTAATATTTTGTTTTTATATTGAATGGTTAAAAATCTAAATAATGTTTTTCCATTCAAAATGCTAGTATTGACATTTATGTAAAATGAATCTTAAGAGCTTATTTTCATAAGAATTATTTGTTTCTTTATTATTTTTCTAAAATTCTTCCCTTTTTCATTTTTCATATTTTTGAAGTGAATTTGCAGGGAAATATATACATATTTTCCTTATTCCAAGAAAATGAAAGAGCATGAAAAATGGACTTTGTAGCAGAATTGGTATTATGCTAGCATGCTGGATAAAATCATTTAATAATTGTGATCTCAATATGTTTCAAAAATTATATGTCTAGAGGTTTAAGTTATGCATATAGTAAATTAATATTTCATTTTATATTGAATGCTTAAAAACTAAATTTGTTTATAAATAATGTTTTTGTCATTCAAAATGCAAGTAGCGTCATTTATATCAAATGAATCTTAAGAACTTGAATTATTTCCATAAGAATTATTTATTTCTTCATTATTTTCGCCAGAAATATTTATTTCTTATTTTTCTAAAATACTATCCTTTTTTTTTTTTTTCAACAAAAATATATATTTTTACATAATATATATTTTGATTGAATAACAAAGCTAAATGTTTTCACTGGTTTAAAATCTTTGCAGTAAAATGTATTCATACACTTATACATTATTCCAAGAAATATGGAAGAGCATGTCAAAAGAAAAAGTAACATTGGAGCAGAAATAGTATTCTGCTAGAAGGCTGGATAAAATCATTAAAAAATGTGACCGCATTATGTTTCAAAAAATTGATTAGCTTATACTTATAGTAAATTAATATTTCGTTTTTATATTGAATGGTTAAACACCTAAATTTGATTATAAATAATATTTTGCCAGAAACATCACATTTACAAGGTGTAAGGTCTTTTTTACACTTAAAAAAATTTCATCTTAAATTTTTTAAACCGCCAATTTATGAAATGCATATACTAATGCTCATTAGTAATTTAGTTGAAACAAAATTAAAATATAATACATTAAACACTAAAATAAAACCTAACCCTGAAAAATACTAACATAAGCACAAGCATTTTATTAATTTCTGCCCAGATTTCTATTATATTTTAAACTTTATCCAAAACTTTAAACAATTCTCAAAAGTGGAATATCACATATCAAATCCATTTTTACAGTTTTATCATCTAGTATTTATTATATTCAAACAATAATCATACATATACTTACAGAAATCAAGAAAATAGAAGAAAAAATCAAAGAATTACAAGAAATATTACAAGAAAATA
The DNA here is from genome assembly GCA_021605095.1 of Caerostris extrusa. Classification (NCBI taxonomy): domain Eukaryota; kingdom Metazoa; phylum Arthropoda; class Arachnida; order Araneae; family Araneidae; genus Caerostris; species Caerostris extrusa. Next base: position 120,244 of record BPLR01005692.1, on the reverse strand, counting down.
AAGAATCATGTAAAAACATGCATTTAAAAATAATTCTACTCTAAACAGAAAGAAGAAATGCTAAACTTTAAAGTACATGAATAATAATAGTTATTAAATCTAAGTGCAGAGCTGGAGCAATAGTAGTAATTGATTTTACAGACAAAAATTAATTTAAGTTTAAACATCTAGTATTATATTCAAATAACAATTATACGTATACTGACAAAAATCAAGAAAATACATGAAAAAGAAATAATACATGAAAATAAAGAAACATACATTTAAAAATAATTCTACTCTAAAAAGAAAGCAGAAATGCTAAACATTAAAACACATGAATAATACACATAAAGCACAGAGCTTAAACAATAACAGTAGATGGACTTTTACTGGCAAACAATTAATTTATTAGGTTTCTATGAGGGAAAAAATTAAATTAGAAAACACAATTCTGACAATAAACAATAATAATATCAATTTAATGAACAAAATTTATAAAAAGGAACAATTAGTTTAAAATTGTAAATTATTATATTAAAACAAAGATTTTACTCGGTTTTATTTTAGTTTTCAAAGAAATTTTTAGCATTAATAATAGAAAAACCAAATTATTAGACAATATATCAGTATCATATTGAAATTCAATTGAATTTTTATGCATTTAAAAGTATATGATAAAGAAATTCGATTTACACAGAACTAATATATATGAATATGAATTGAATAAAACTCAAGTAATTCACAAATTATCAAAAATAGATTAAAATTAAGCTTTGAAAATTTATTAAATTAATTATGCTAAAAATAATTCAGGTATATGAAGGAAATTTAATTAAACATGCTAAATATTAAAAAACTTTCGATGAATATAGAGATCACGATTTCCATGCATATTAATTTGTTTAAAATATAAATTTCTCTAATTATTATATAAATAACAAAGAAAAAAAAATCATTATTTGGAATTACTTACAGATGCGTCGGCTTTATAAATTTTACTTTCTGAGGTTTAAGCATTTCATTGTTATATAAAAAAAAAAAAAATTACTATATTAAAAAAAAATTTTTTGCATAATTGTACAATGCGTGTAGCTCTCAAACTTGTATACGTAATTCTTAAACATTATCCCATCTTCTAAACATTGTCTCTGCAGCTAATTTAGGATCAGCATTCATTAGGAGTTTCCATTCGTTAGACTTCATTATTTCGTTATCGTGTGCAATTATGTAATCTTGGGCAGCCAATTTTAGATAATCATCATGATGACTATCTGCAAGAACTAAGATGTCGCATACATTGGTGGGACAAAAGTTTCTCTTCAAGAATACAGAACACTTCAATGTCAAGCTCTTAATTTCGTATTTGTTAGCAGCCTTGTATAGCAGAGTTGCATTTTCCCACTCCAAAATTCCAGCTGGTCAGTGTACATGTACAAAATCATTTGACGCAAAGTGTCATTGTCTACATCAGGAATATCGACGCAACCATTGTTTTTCTCTTTCATGTCTGTGGTGAACATAGCTCTAAACACTGGAGATCTGGCGCTCAGTACAGCAGCATGGGCTTGAAATGTTTCAGTTTCTGTCCGCAGCTTTATGTCACTCAATGCTGGATCACTGTACAAGGATTTCATGTCATCAATTAAAAAAGTGGAATTTTTGAATTTACCTTCTTCCATATTAGGTCTCAATTGCTGGTCGAAAATCACATGTTTAGTTGTACAACCAACATCTCCAAATTGTATAGTTTCTATTTCACTTGATATACATCCAGTTGGAAAACAACAATGCCACACGCCAACATTAGTATATCATTCGACAAATACTCATCTGCTTTTTGCATTATACTGGTTTTGCTGACTGGTAGTTGAAAAGAATATCCATTTTTTAAAAAGGAGGAAGAAATTTCTTTCTTAATTATATAATTTAGAACTCGTTTACGTTTCGCATCGCATAAGAAGATGAAAAAGGTTAAAAATTTGATGTCTTCATTTGAAGAACTGACATTAATGTTGATGATTTCTTCCATATTTTGTCCTCCAGTCAAAAATAGTGTCAAAGTCATTAAAATTTCTTTTGTTGTCGATCGGATCGTGATAGAATTTGTGTGATGCAACTTAAATTGGCTAAAGCCGCCAATATTCCAAACAAATGTCCTTTGAGTGATTTTTATATCAGAAAGAGCAAAGCATCTCCATTTTACATTCTCCTCATCAGTATTCCACAATACACATCGAACAGTCAATATATTTGAAGGAAGGTATTCCGATCTTTTGTAAAAAACAGCTCATCGCATTTAATAAATTCACGGTGAGTACAACAACTGTTTTTTCGAAACTGTGCACACAAAGCTGGAACTTTCTTGATTACCTCATTCTTAGAAAGGAGTTCAAATGAGTATCGTAATTGCACAAATTCTGGGCCGTCAGTGTCGACTCTGCTAAGACTCACATTTACAAAACCTTTATTCCTTGGGAAAAGGCGTAAAGTCCATTTTGTTTGGACACCCATCTTGTTGATGAAAATAAATGATGGACTGGCTATATATTCGTTATCTTTTTGCCAGCAATGGTTAAAATTTTTAATTTTCCACTGGAAAATATACATGCTTCCGTTTTTCAGTTCAAAATTTCAACTGCCATCACGTAACCAGCATTAGACTAAAAATGAACTGGGACGAAATTACGTAATGAAGTGAGAACGCTAAATCGAACAAGCAGAAAATTTACTATTCAATATGTCTTGTATTCGTCCGTTAGGAACATCGGAACAAAAAAAAAAAATATTTTATTTAAGAAAATATTAACAGCGCATGCCCATTTTTCGTCCTTCTTTGTATTTAGAATTCGGTTGTTCTTTTATTTCATTATAAATATGTTACTGTTCTAATTTAATTTCTTTTGATTGAACAAGAATTAATTGATAATAGAATTTTAATTATTCTGTTAAAATTCTAAAATAGTTTATATATTCATTACTTCTTTGAATTCCGTTAAAAAAAAAAAAAAAACTTTTTATGTTTAATTGGCTTAATTTTAAATATTAAGTACAATTCTAACATAAATACATTACAAATTTTGAATTAATATTTATGATTTTTATGGGCTAATGATATTATATCGATGTTTTGTTTAATATAACAATGTCGATAATAATATGTAAATAATATAAATCTTGAATTAATCTTAAATGAATCTTATATAAAAATGGTTCATGAGCGGTACTGAAAAAACTAAATTACAAGGATATTAAATAATCCATGTGAGGTTTTTTAAATTTGTTGTTGTTAATTTAGAAGGTATATATGAACCTTTTGAGTGATATGGATGAAGAACTAAATAATTACAATTTTTTTATCTAAAGAATTATCTTTAATATAGGTATTATTCAAAGTCATAATATAATCTGACTGAATTTATATTTATTTAAAATAATGATGGTGATTCTGCATTAAATATATGCATTTCACAAAAATATAAATTACTTTTGTTAAAGTAAATGCATTACGAATATATATATATATCGTATGTATACAAATATACATACGACATAAACATATAAAACAAGTAATCCATGTGTTTTTTTTAGATAATGCTATTGTTAATTTAAATGGTATACACTCGTATAAACATTTTGAGTGATATGGATGAAGAATTGGAGTAATTACATTTCTTAAAAAGAAATTATCCTTAATATAGGTCTCATTCAAATTGATAGAATAATTTTACTGAATTTATCTATATTTAAAATAATGTGGGTGATTCTACATAAAATATATGTATTTCGTAGAAATATAAATTACTTTTGTAATCGTGAATGTATATTTCGTATGTATACAACTATTTATACGACCTATACATATATATTAAGTAATACCAGTGCTTTTTTTCAATTTGATATTGTTAATTTAAAGTGGATGTATGAACCTTTTATGTTGTTTATGGGACGTTGAAGATGGTCCAGAAGGACACGAATCAACTATCCTTCTTGGTCTTCTTTGAAGGCCATTTGTATAACATTCCTATCTTTGTATCTTTGGCATTCGGAATTCCCCATTAATATGTAACATTTTTAAAAGATTCGACACAAGAATTTTTTTTTCTTCTTTGTTGATCATCTGTGGCCCTCATGTATCACTTCAGTATCCTACAAATAGAGCACTGGCGGGTGATGAGTGGACACAACGCATTTCAGGAGGACGTTTAGGGGTAACTGTCCTGGAATTGCGTATAGGATAGCCTAGGAAAAAGCCCGGAAAACTCCAATAAGGCAGCTTGACTATTGATGCAATACAAGCTTTCTGTACATATTGTCACAATTATCTCTGATTTCTGAAAACAGTGATTACAGCAATGCCCCCAGAGGATTGAAACCTCGACCCTCCTGTTATTTAGCTGCACATGTTGTAACTGAAGTTAAACTCTTTGTCTGACTAATTTGTCCATAAAAAGCCTAGAGCACTCAAAATGTTTGATTACAAAAATAGCTACTGTCAACACATTGAGAGACATATCCCGCTTTAACTCCACGTGGTGACTCACTGCAGTGCTACCAACTGAGCGATATCTTTTACGACAGTAAACAATTAGAGCAATATCTTTTACGTGCACATTTTACATTAAAAATTCCGGATACTTTTGAGCTGAATGTATTAATATCTAATATAGTTTAAACTTATAAAAGATTCTTCCTTCGCATTGCATAACTGGGCGATTTGAGATTGGTTTCCCTATATACAAAAAAATTTCGCGTTGTAGAACATTGGAAGCCTAACTCGTAGGATATCAGACTTCTTATTGGCTGTAATTATATAAAGTGAGATTTTAGTTTCTGGAGAAAAACTCGCATTTAATGCAACAGCATCTCTATACACAATACGCTCGTTATATAGGGCATTCAAATACTCGTTATACGGGAAAATCACGAATAATATAGTTAATATTCTTGTCTACAAATATTGGAGAGATCTTGTTGTTGTCGTATTCCGTGAAGAGTATAAGAAAATCAAATACCGTGATGCTCCTGAATAATATTGGATATGTTGATTGCCAGCTCGGAATATAAATCCTTTTCAGAAGGATGGCAAAGACAATATTGGAATATATATATATTCAATAAATGTCAAAACATTTTATTTCTTTTTCTTCTTCATTGGTGCAACAGCCCCATGGTGGGCCAAGGCCGTCTTCCTACTGGAAGACTTCTAGGACAGGAGATGTTTTACTTTTAAGGGGTAGGGTTGTCAGCATTACGGCCAAAACTCTACGGTTATATTAAACCGGGACCTACAATTTAAAGTGGATTCCTAACTACTACAAACATCCATGGCACAGCCAGGACCCGAACCAAAAACCTGTGGCACCCAGCGCTGCAGAGCTAGGTCCCGGTCCTCAGGTCGCACATTTTATTTAAGTAAGTTAAACAGGGAATATATGAAAAGAATGTAATAAAATTCTATTAAATATTGAAGATTTATGATTTAATTTAAAGGATTTTATGCATTTTAATGGCTTTTTAGCGATTGCATAATAATTATTTTTGATAATGTTTTTTTTTCTAAGTAACAAAGATTAAACATTGCATATTCAAAAGTATATAATTTCCTTAAAACAATTACCATTCACACTATTTTGTTGTTTTAATCTATCTAAAATGTGGTAAATGGGTTATATATACATTTTTTATTATATATATTGATTAACGTCGGCAAAAAATGTTTTACTTTTGACAAATTGACTGCAAGTTCTAAAAAACAAGATTTCTTACAAGTTTCTGCCGTACTAAGAATAGACACATCAAGATTTGTCTGACAGAACTCTGCCTTGAAGCACAGATCTAATCACCAATTTTCTACGGCTTAAACTGCAAAACAATGGTAACTCTATCTCTAAACTGTCAAAGTATCCCTCCCGACGCTTTTTTATGCCTCCTTAGAAGGATTTAAAGTTTCAAGTAGCTTTGTTGAAACCAAACTTTGATAACAAAGAAAATAACTTTCGAAGAATAATGACTTAAAAGTCAAAGAAAGAAAGATGCCACCGAAGTTTGCAACTTTTAAAATAAATATTAAATGTTTTTATCCACTTTGTAAACTTTATCGAAACGGATAGTTTAAAAACAAATAACACTGTAAGACATGAAGAACAGTTTTTGGGTATCAGATATTAAAGTATAATTGTGTTTGGATTATCTATTTAATTTTCTTAATCAATTTTATTATATAAAAAATGAATATCATGGATTAAAATTATTTGTTTTAATCAACTTTTTGTAACTCAATCATAAAATAACAAATTGAATGTTTTTGTTTGTTTATTAAGCACTATTATAATTTAAATATTGAGTTTACTAATTCAACATGTCACAATTACATAAATGAATGAATTTTTCTAATTTCTCCTTTTGTATTAGAGGAACAGCCCCATGCTGGGCGAAATCTGGTGACTGATTTCAAGACAGGAGATGTTTTCTTTTTACGGGTGGAGTTATCAGTCCTACGCCCAAAGCTCTACAATCATATTAGACCAGGACTTACGTTTAAAGTGGATTCCAAACCTCTACAAACACCCATGGCACCGCCGAGAGTTGAATACGAAACCTGTGGCGCCAGGGGCTAGTCAATCGGCTATTAATGCCACAACGTTTGGTTTAAAAAAATAATTTATTGCTGTTAGATATTTAATTTTATTGTATAAATATATATTGACACGAGTGAAACTGTAAGACTTGCGTACATCTTTTATGTATTAGGTATTGAAGTACAATTTTGTTTTAATTATTTATTTAATTTTATTAATCAATTTTTTTATATAAAAAGAATATCATGTTTTAAAATTATTTATTTAAGTCTACATTTTTGTGACTCTTTTTTATAAAGTGAACAAATAATATGATCGTTGAAGACTAAACAACAATAAACCTTTTGTTAATCGAACATGTGAAGATTCCTGTTTTTTTGAACGGATGTAACGATTGTGGTAATATGTATATCGTAGGCAACAAAATACGTCAGTAACAACATACTCCGCTGGTGAGCATAAGGGCTTAGGTTGAATATGCTGACGGCTTTGTTGCAGAAAACGAGGAGGCTTGATGGCGTTTGGGACATTCAGCATCTTGTCTCGTTATTCGAACTGGGTTTCCTCCTTATTTACCTCAAAACTAAATTGATGAAAGGATAAAGGAAATTATGGCTGCTGTAACTGACAGACATTTTTGGCCTAGAAGCCTTCCTTTTTTTTCCAGGCTCCCTGCAATGGCTGGGAATCCACTGAGAAACAATCTCCCAGACAGAAGCAATGCATTCACAAGATGCAAGGAATTTCGGTGCACTTAAAAAATTTCATAATTTTTTTAAAATGGTCAATTTACGTAATGTAAACAATGCTCATTAGTAATTTAGTTGAGAAAAGTTAAAATATAATACATTAAACAATAAAATAAAACATAACCCTGAAAATCACTAACATAATGCACAGACGTATATTAATCTGTGCACAGATTTGTATTATTAATTTTTCCAAAATTTTAAATTATGCATGATTAATTTTTTTCCAAAATTTTAAAGTATGTATGTAACTTTTCCAAAATTTTAAATTATGTATGATTGACTTTTTTTCTAAACTTACGTATGATTAATTTTTTAACTGATCCAAAATTTTAAACAATTCACGTCAGTCGATTAAAAGAGTTCTGGTATTTATTATATATTTATTATATTCAAATAACACTTATACATATACTGACAGAAACCAAGAAAATACATGAAAATGAAATAATCACAAGAAATACTACCAGAAAATAAAGAATCATAAAAAAAAACATACATTTAAAAATAATCCTACTCTAAAAAGAAAGAAGAAATGCTAAACTTTAAAACACATCAATAATAATAGTTATTCATTTTAAGCACAGAGCTGGAGCAATAGTAGTAGTTGGTTTTTACAGACAAGAATTAGTTTAATTTTAAATATCTAGTATTATATTCAAATAACAATTATAGGTATACTGACAAAAATCAAGAAAATATATGAAAAAGAGGAACAAGATAATAAAAAATCATATAATTTAGAAATGTAAATTATTATATTAAAAACAAAGATTTTACTCCTTTTTTTTTTAGTTTCCAAAAGAAATTTTTAACATTATTAATAAAAACCAAATTATTAGAAAATATATCAGCATAACATTGAAATTCAATTGAATTTTTTATATATTTAAAAATATATCATACAGAAATTCGATTTACACAGAACTAATATATATGAATATGAATTAAATAAAACTCAAGTAATTCACAAATTATCAAAAATAGATTAAAATTAATCTTTGAAAATGTATTATATATTAATGATACTAAAAAATAATTCAGGTATATGAAGGGAAATTTAATTAAACATGCTAAACATTAAAAAGCTTTCGATGAATATAGAGCTCATGATTTCAATGCACATTAATTTGTTTAAAATATAAATTTTTCTGATTATTATATAAATAATAAAGAAACAAATCATTATTTGGAATTACTTACAGATGCGTCTGCTTTATACATTTTATTTCTGAGTATTTCATTGCTGTATAAAAAAATTACTACATTTTAAAATATTTTTGCATACTTATACAATGCATGTAGCTCTCAAAATTGTATACATTATTCTTAAACATTATCCCATCTTCTAAACATTGTCTCTGTAGCTAATTTAGGATCAGCATTCATTAGAAGTTTCCATTCGTTGGACTTCATTACTTCGTTATCGTGTGCAAGTATGTAATCTTGGGCAGCCAATTTTAGAGCATCATCATGATGACTATCTGCAAGAACTAAGATGTCGCATACATTGGTGGGACAAAAGTTTCTCTTCAACAATACCGAGCACTTCAGTTTCAAGCTCTTAATGTCGTATTTGTTACCAGCCTTGTATAGCAAAGTTGCATTTTCCAACTCCAAAATTCTAGCTGGTCAGTGTACATGTACAAAATCAGTTGACGCAAAGTGTCATTGTCTATATCAGGAATATCGACGCAACCATTGTTTTTCTCTTTCATGTCTGTGGTGAACATGGCTCTAAACACTGGAGATCTGGCACTCAGTACAGCAGCATGGACTTGAAATGTTTCAGTTTCTGTCCGTAGCCTCATGTCACTCATTGCTGGATCACTGTACAAGGATTTCATGTCATCAATTAAAAGAAGTGGCATTTTTTAGTATACCTTCTTCCATATTAGGTCTCAATTGCTGATCGATAATCACATTTTTAGTTGCAGAACCAACGTTTGTAAATTGTATAGTTTTTATTTCACTTGATATACATCCAGTTGGAAAAACAATGTCGCACCCCAATGTTAGTATATCATTCAACAAATACTCATCTGGTTTTTGCATTATACTTGTTTTGCTGATTGGTAGGGGGAAAAGAATATCCTTTTTGTAAAAAGGTGAGGAAATTTCTTTCTTGATTAATAAATTTGGAACTTTACTTTTCGGGTCACAGAAGTAGACAGTAAAGGTTAAAAATTTCATGTCTTCATTTGAAGAACTGATATTAATGTTGATGATTTCTTCCATATTTTGTCCTCCGGTCAAAAATAGTGTCAAAGTCATTAAAATTTCTTTTGTTGTCGATCGCATCGTGATACAATTTGTCTGATGCAACTTAAATTGGCTAAAAAGCCTTCTATGGTCAGGGGAAGGTTCTTTGAATGATTTTTATATCAGAAAGAGCAAAGCATTTCCATCTTACATTCTCCTCATCAGTATTCCACAATATACATCCAACAGTCAATATATCTGAAGGAAGGTATTCCGATCTTTTGTAAAAAAACAACTCATCACAATTTATAAGTTCATGGTGAGTATAACAACTTCTTTTTACGAAACTGTTCACACAAATTTGTAACTTTCTTGATTACCTCATTCTTAGAAAGGAGTTCAAATGAGTATTGTAATTGCACGAACTCTGGGCCATCAGTGTCGTCTCTGCTAAGACTCACATTTACAAAATCTTTATTCCTTGGGAAAAGGCGTAGAGACCACTTTGTTTCGATTCCCATCTTGTCGTTGAAAATAAACGATGGACTGATTATACATTCGCCATCTTTTTGCCAACAATGGCTAAAATTTTTAATTCTCCACTCGAAATAACACATGCTTCCTGTCTTTCAGTTCAAAAATTTTCAACTGCTATCCTGTAACCAGCATTAGAACCACAGATCTCGGACGGAGAACAAACACTAAATCTAACAAAAAGAAAATTTACTTTTGAGTGTGTCTTGTTTTCGTCTGTTGGGAACGTCGGAACAAAAAAATCGTTTGGTTACAAAAACATTCACAGCGCATGCCCGGTTTCGTGATGAATATATTTTAATTTAATGTCTTTTGATTTAATAAGAATTGACCCAGAATTTTGATTATTGTGTCATTAATTTTTTGAGTTCCGTTAGAAAATTAATTTTTTTTAATTTAAAGAATATCAAACTGTTCAAAAAAATATATAAAACTGTTCTACAACATATATAATTCCAATTTCTTTAATTTATGAAAATAAAATTTAATATATCTTTAAATAAATAAAGAAGAAAAGAAATTGGAATAATAAAACAATTATCAGAAGAATTATATAAGAATTATAAATAAGAATAACAACACGAATGCAATTTTCTGCAGAAATCCATTTTGAAGTAATTTGAATTTTAAAGAACACAATTCTTATTAAGTTATTTAGAATTAATTAGATTTTTTTGTGATGGTTACACATCAGATAAAAATTTAGAAACTTCATCCCTGGATCAACATTTTTAAGCCGTTCAGATGTTCAAGAGGTCATCTTGGATGTGTCTAATTTGTAATCTAGTATACAGTCTTTTAAAATGGCAGCCATTATTGCTGATTCTGGGTCAGCCATAGAGACAATAGCTCTTCAATACCTCTCCAAATGACCTCTTATGATAGCAATCGATGCTCAATTAGTTAGTACTTTGGGTGTTGGTACCACATGCTGCCGTATCGAATCCTGAGGGTAGCAAGGAAGTTTGTGAGTGGTTCGGAATCCACGCCAAGCTGTAGTCCCATCCTAATTATCCTAAAGTGTTTCAAAAAATGACCGTAGAGCGACAAACCAAACTATAATCTTTCGTGTTTTCCACATTCAGCTCCAGCTAGTGCCATCTAGTAGGTTACGCTTGGCTTTGTGAGTCACTAAAACTGATTGACGCTATCGTCAAGATTCGCAATGAAAAGAAGATATGTTTGGTTTAGAAGCAAATAATAAATTTCTGTTATATTTTCCTTTTATTATGAATATATTTATTAATTTTTAAGTTTTTTAAAAAGGAGTTTATGCATTTTAATGGCGTATTTAGCGATTGCATAATAATTATTTTTGACCACCATGGGGATGTTGTACAAATGAAGAAGATTAGTTTGATTTGGTTTTCTTTGTCGCTCTACGGTCATTTTTTGTCAATCATAACTACACTCCTATGGAAAAAAAAAATAAACCATTCTCCGAATTTTTTTGTATTTTCTACATTCACCGCCATCTTGTGCCAGTCTCCACGTTTACGCAAAGAAAGATAGTTCAAAATGAAGTTTTTAAATAAGCATATGTTCGATTTGGAGCCTAATGGTCGTGTGAATAACGCTCAGGGCCACAGGTTTCGTGTTCGAGTTCCGACGATGCCATGAATGTTTGTCGGGGTTCAGAATTCACTTTGAAATGTAGGTCCTAGTCTAATATGACTGCTGTAAAGAGTTGGGCGTAGAGCTGACAACCTACCTCGGAAAAAGAAAACATCTCCTGTCTTGACATGCATCAGTAGGGAGACGGCCTTGGCCACCATGGAGCTGTTGCACCAATGAAGAAGATTATTTCGATTTGGTTTGGTTTGTCGCTCTACGGTCATTTTTTTTTTTTGCACACTTTAAGCTAATTAGACCGGGACCTTTTGTTTAACGTGGATTCGAACCCCTCACAAACATCTATGCCATCGTCAGAATCCGAAATGAAGAAGAAGAATATATGTTTGATTTAGAAACTAATTCATTGGTGTTATATTTTTCCATTATGCATGTGTTTATTAATTTTTTACTTTTTTAAAGGATTTTATGCATTTTTTTTGCGATTGCATAATAGTAATTATATATTATGATTTTTTTTCTAAGTAACAAAGATTAAGCATTGCATAATCAAAAAGTGCATAATTTCCTTAAAACAATTCCCATTCACACAATTTTATTATTTTAATCTATCTAAAATGTGGTAAATGGGTTACATATACATTTTTATTACTTATATTGATTAACGTCGGCAAAAAATGTTTTACTTTTGACAAATTTACTGCAAGTTCTAAAAAAAACAAGATTTCTTACCAAGTTTCTGCCGTACTAAGAATAGAAACATCAAGATTTGTCTGACAGAACTCTGCCTTGAAGCAAAGATCTAATCACCAATTTTCTACGGCTTAAACTGCAAAACAATGGTAACTCTATCTCTAAACTGTCAAAGTATCCCTCCCGACGCTTTTTTATGCCTCCTTAGAAGGATTTAAAGTTTCAAGTAGCTTTGTTGAAACCAAACTTTGATAACAAAGAAAATAACTTTCGAAGAATAATGACTTAAAAGTCAAAGAAAGAAAGATGCGACAGAAGTTTGCAACTTTTAAAATAAATATCAAATGTTTTTATCCACTTAGTAAACTTTTATTGAAAAGGACAGTTTAAAACAAATAACACTGTAAGACATGAAGAACAGTTTTTTTGGGTATTAGGTATTGAAGTATAATTGTGTTTTGGTCATTTATTTAATTTTCTTACATAATTTTTTATAAATAAAAAAGAATGTCCTCTATTAAAATTATTTATTTGAATCTAAATTTTTGTAACTCTCTTTTCAGAAAGACGACAAAATATATGATCTTTGAAGACTTAACAAAAATAAATCGTTTATTAATAGAATTTCTAAAGATTCGTGTTTTTCTGTACGGACGTAACGAGTGTGTATGGGGTAATATATATATCGTAACCCACCTTGTGGCTCAGTGGTAACGTGCACCGCTGGTGAGTGTTAGGGGTGTGGTTCAATCGGCTGAAGGCTTTGTTGTACATGTTTCAGAAAACAAGGCCGCTCGAAGGCGTTTGGGATATTCAGCACCTTGGCTCGTGAGTCAGGAATTTTACGGGTTTTCTCCCTTACGATAAACAAATGAAGTGTAGTTCCCCCTAAATATCCTTCCAGAAAGAACTTCCCTCCTTCTTCAGCGACATGACGCCAAGTCAGACTTCTACTTGCGGTGTCCCATCGCAACGGAAGCTGTTTCCCTCCATCCATGAGTAGAATGTTCATAGGATATCCGCCTTACACTGCAGGACATAGAGAATTAGACACACAACACACATATATCTCGTAAAAATGAAACTTAATTTTTTTTGTTTTTATTAAGAAGTATTTAAATTAAATATAGAGTTCATTGATTCATCATTTATTGGTATTTAAACATCTTAAATGAAGTAACATCGCAGTCCTTGATAATTTTAGATATGACATTTTTAAATATCCGCACTATTTTTTCGCAATATAATAAATGTAAATACTTAGCGTAAACAAGCAATTATTTCATGATATATTATTTTTCAGGTAGCGATCAATATAATTATTGAATAAGCTTCTTCGTACACATCTTTTGTTTATACAATCTTTATTTGTACATCTTAGTCTTTTTTAAAATGATTTGACATCACAGTCCTCCACAGTATTAGAAATGACATTTAATAATATCCGCAATATCCTTTCACTATATAATAAATGTATATGTTGACATTATGGCTCAACAACTTCATTAAAAATTATTTGTTCAGGTAGCTATTCCTATATAATTAAAATACTGAATAAACTTGTCCATCTTCATCCTTTGTATACACACACTTTTGTACATCTTAGTCTTTTTTAAAATAATGCGACATCACAGTCCTTGAGAGTTTTAAAAATGACATTTATTAATATCCGCATTAACCTTTCACGATACAATAAATGCCTAAATGTCCAACAATTTCATTAAAAGTAATTTGTTCAGGTAGTCTCCCTATAGAATTACTAAACAAACATTTTCTTACACATCCTTTGTGTACACAAACCCTTTCAAATAACCGTAATTCCTTTTAAACTCGACCGACCACGCACTCAAACACGTTGGAATTAAAAACACGAATCCATTTCCCTTTCTATTCTAATATAACATTCGTGCGAGACCTTAAAAGAAAATTCGCACAAACCTCGTTTTTCATTTCGATTCGTTAGACTGGTGCTTTCTGACAGTGCTAACCGAAAACATATGAAAAGGCGCTTTTGGGCGTAGCTTGGCCATCAGTCATCGAATGCGGTTTCGAGTGACCGGTCCGACTGTGTGACATTTCATTTCTGTCACAGTGAGAAACGGCCGCTTTTATTTCTCGAAAAAGCCTTTTCTCTCAAATGAGAGCAGAAATTTATTTTCCACGGAATGGGTGCGGTTAATAATCGTAAAGAGGACGGCGTGTAATTTCACGCCTTTCACAATTGAAAAAGACCTTGGCTGCGTGTGCTGGCTGTTGTATTAGATTTAGTATGGTGGCTTTTTGCTGAAACGCTTATTATTTGGCAAATGAAACTTTTTGAGATTTTCAGTTTATTTTATTTTGAGTTTATATTCTATAGAAATAAACTAGTTTTAGAGTATGTCATGTTGCACATAATTAAAACAATACAGTTTAAATATTCAATTCATATTATTGTTTTTGCACTTTCGAGTAAAATTCTTTACAAATAGCATTTAAATTTAAATTAGTTATTTGTGTTTGCCTAGTTTATTTGCCTTATTAATATCCGCACCATTCTTTCACGGCATAATAATTTATGTGTAGCGTATACGCCCAATAATTTCATGAAACATTATTCGTTCAGGTAGCCTTCCTATATAGTTAAATAACTAAATAAGCTTTTTCATACACTTTTGTTCGCACACTATTTATTTGTACATTGATGTGATATCTGATGAAAAAAAAAATGATATCACATCTTCATGCTGATGTGTAAAGATTAAATGAAGACATTTTTAACTTTTTAAAATGATGTGTTTTAGAAAAGGCATTTATTAATATGCTCACTATCCTTTCAAGATACAATCAATTTATTTTCTTAGTGTAAACGTCCAAAAATTTCATGAAACATTATTTGTTCAGGTAGTTTCCCTATAGAATTCAATTATTTTTCTTGCTGGATAAATCTTTTCGTACACATACTTTGTTCACATTCTTTATGTGTACGCTCTTTCTTTTGTTAGTCTTGTTTTAAAAGATGTGACATCACAATCCTTGACAGTTTTAGAAATGACATTTATAAGTATCCTCACTATTCTTTCACGATATAATAAATAATATATGTTTAGCGTTAATGTCCAACAATTTCATTAAAAATTATTTGTTCAGGTACACAGATTATAGAATTAAATCACTTCTCGCACTGAATAAACTGTGTTCTACACGATCTTTGTTTACATTCTTTATTTGTACATCTTAATCTTTTTTAAATTGATGTAACATACAGTCCTTGACAGTTTTAGATATGACAATTATTAATATCCATATTTTTCTTTCACGATAAAATAAAGAAAAATGCTTAGCCTAAATTCCAAATAATTTCATAAATAATTTGTTCCAGTAGAATACCTATAGAATTAAATAATATTTATACTTAATTATTTATATTAAATTATATTTTTACACTTTTTTCGTACACATACTTTTGTTCACACAAACTTTATTTATACATCTTAATCTGTTTTAAAGTGATGTGACATCTCATTCCTTGACAGTTTTAGAAATGACATTTATTAATAACCGCATTACCCTTTCACGATATAATAAATGCATATGCTAAGCGTATACGCCCAACAATTTCATTAAAACTATTTGTTCAGGCAGCCTCCCTATAGAATTACCGAATAAACAATTTCTTACGCATCCTTTGTTTACACAAACCCTTTGAAATAACCGTAATTCCTTTTAAACTCGACCGACCACGCACTCAAACACGTAGGAATTAAAAACACGAATCCATTTCCCTTTCTATTCTAATATAATATTCGTGCGAGACCTTAAAAGAAAATTCGCACAAACCTCGTTTTTCATTTCGATTCGTTAGACTGGTGCTTTCCGACTGTGCTAACCGAAAACATATGAAAAGGCGCTTTTGGGCGTAGCTTGGCCATCAGTCATCGAATGCGGTTTCGGGTGACCGGTCCGACTGTGTGACATTTCATTTCTGTCACAGTGAGAAACGGCCGCTTTTATTTCTCGGAAAAGCCTTTTCTCTCAAATGAGAACAGAAATTTATTTTCCACGAAATGGGTGCGGTTAATAATCGTAAAGAGGACGGCGTGTAATTTCACGCCTTTCACAATTGAAAAGACCTTGGCTGTGGTCTGGCTGTTGTATTTGATTTAGTGGGGCGGCATTTGATACAGTGGCAGAATGAGACCTTTTCAGATTTTTAGTTTGTATTATTTGGAGTTTATGTCAAATAGCAATAAAGTAGTTTTAGAGTATGTTATATTGCATAGAAATTAAAACATATGAGATTAAATATTCAATTCATATTATTTTTTTTAATTAAGATTCTTCACAAATTGCATTTAATTTTAATTTAGTTATTTGTATTTGCCTTTTCTTACCAACCAGTGTGAGTTTATTTAATCGTGTGCTATTTACAATGATGCTAGTAATAAAGTTGAAATAATGATGATGAGAAAAGAAAGATTTTCCTGAATTAATTTCAACCACCGATATTGATGAAATAGCATTCAGATAAATTCTTTTTAAATAAATTTAAATGTCTATGATTGTATTGTCTCAATTTAGGAATTTTGGAAAGTTAATTAGCCAATGCCTCTGGGTTTATTTAGTAGCCAACTATGTGAGTTTATTTAATTGTGCGGTTTTTACAATGATGCTAGTAATAAAAACTTCGATAATGTTGATGATAAGAAAAGGAAGTTAAATCAGAAAAAATTGTCAATCACATACACTTATGAAATAGCATTGAAATCAATTCTTTTTACTTAAATTCAATTGTCCATGATTGTAATGTGTCAATTTAGAAATTTTGTAAAAGGTAATTAACCAACGACTGTGGGTTTATTTAGTCGCCAACCCTATGGGTTTATTTAATGGTGCCCTACTTACAATGATCCTAGTGATAAAGCTTCGATAATGATGAGGAAAGGGAGTTATTCGGAAAAAATGTTTAATCCCAGGCACTTATGAAATAGCATTGAGATTAATTCTTTCTAATTAAATTTTATTGTCTATGATTGTAATGTCAAATTAGAAGTTTTTGTGAAGTTAATTAACCAACGTGTGTTATTAAGTCGCCAACCCTGTGGGTTTATTTAATCGTAAACTACTACAATGATTCTAGTAATAAAGATTAAATAATGATGCGAAAAGGAAGATTTTGCTGAAATAATTTTCAATCACAGACACTTATGAAATAGCATTAAGATAAAATCTTTTTAATTGAATTTAATTGTCTATGGTTGTAATGTCTTAATTTAGAAATTTTATAAAGTTCCCAGTTAGTTAAGAGAATATAATATTGATTCACACGTATATTTCGAGATAATTTAAATTACTAACCACAAAAACCACAACCACTCATTTTTAATACAGTCAAAGTTAAAGTTTGACATGATTTAACCTGATGAAACAAAAGATTGTTAACTTCAAGTTTTACTATCCAACCCGCTATTGTGCGGAAAATAGTCAACCGAACAAACCCAGCGGTAGGAAGATAACGGAAATTTTGGAAAGGCTTTAATTACAATAAAAATCATTTTTTATTTTTAATTATTAAAAATTTAATTTACATAATATCAAAAATTATAAAAGTTTTGCATTAAAATTCTGAATTTAATATACAACACAATCTTCGAGATTAAATATTCGACAAAGGAATTAATGAGGTACTCCATTGAAAATATGAAAATCTAAAATGCGTTAATCCTTTCTTTTTAAAAAACACAGCATGAAAATAGTATATTTATAAGTTCATTAATTCACTTGGATCATTTTCTGGCCCTACTATTTTATCTTCTTAAGCAACAGATTAATGAAAAATGTTCTTAAAAAGATAACCACCATTTTCTTTTTCCCATTTTGAAATTTTTGGTTTATTACATTTATCTCAACGTTCTGTAAACTAGGAAGTAATGATTTTCTTGAGATTATTCCTCTAGAAAAGATTACTTATATATATTGTTTATTTGCGAGAAATGATTTAAATCAGAAGTTCCAACGTTTACAATAAGAACCAAAAAAAGAATATTGAATACTTAGAAATATTTATAATGCTTTAGAACATCAAAATAACAGGCGAATAACTCGGAACCAGAACTCAACAACAAGAATTTGGTTGTTCTTGTGTGGTTGTTCTTGTTTAGAAGCGTCAATTTCTAATCTTCACAGAATTGTAACGATTGATGATGTGATTAGAAATAGATGTGATGTTTTCTTTAGAATTAGAATGTATGAGAATAGAAACAGAAGTAGCGTGTGAGATAAAAACAAAAATATAAAAAAATTTTAGAGTCTATTCCTACTTAGGTCAACAAAGAAAAATTTTATTTTAGTTAGAGAAATTTTTTTCTCCCATATAAAACTAAAATTTATTAATTAAATTTAATTAGTGAATTAATATTTGAAAAACTGTATTAACATCAAGTGTCATCCGCTGCAAGTTTAAAAAATGTATTTGAACTTGAGTGGATGAATAAAAAGTATTTTATTAACGATTGAAAATTTGAACAAGATATATATATATAGGGAGAGTGTGAACTAATAGTAAGAATTGAAAAAAAAAAGATTTTCATCTAAAGTTGAAATTTTCCTCTTACATCTACCGCCATCTATTGGTCGATACATGCAACTTAAATCGAAAAAAAACTAAATTAATACATTAAATTTAATTAAGGAATTAATATTTGAAAAAACTGTATTAACATCAAGTGTCATCCACTTCAAGTTTTAAAAAATGTATTTGAATTTGAGTGCATGAATAAAAAGTATTTCATTAACGATTGAAAATTTGAACAAGATATATATAGGGAGCGTGTGTACTAATAGTAGGAATCGAAAAATAGAGCAAATTATGAAACATAGAAAAAAATTCTGTATATCATGGAGCTGCTCGATTGTAAAAAGTTATTTCTTCTGTAATTCGCATTGTCTGCTTCTATTATAAAATAGAGTTATAGAAGTAATTTATGGATATTAATTAATAAGGCACTTTTTATGTATTCTACTAAGTATACTACATAGTTATAAGGCATTTTCCTTGTACAGATTTATAATAAAGGCATACAATGCAGAGTTATAATTGAGTAGTATACAAAAGAAGAAGAAATAGCTTTACTAATTAATATTCATAAGTTTCTTATAATAGAGACATGCAATGTACAAAAATACATTTAAAAAAACATTGTTTGCATTTTTTATAATAGAGGCATACAATGTATAGTTATAAAAGATATTTATGAATCTTAATTAAAAAGGCCTTTTTATAATTTTTATATTGCTTTTATGATAAAAAATATCGGTTTTAATTTATAATAATTTTTAATAAACTTTAAAAATGTCTTAATTAATAAGTCATTTTTTATGTATTCTTCTATGTAAACTACTGAATTATAAGGCATTTTGCTATGTATTCTGCACCATTATAATATAGGTATACAATGTAGAGTTATAATTAAATTGTATACATAAAAATGCCGTATTAATTAATATTCATAAATTTCTTCTATAATTCTACATTGTATGCCCCTATTATAAGAATGCAGTATACAAAACAATGTTTACACAATTTAGTTAAAAAATTTTTTAAATGTATAATTTGTACAGTATTGTTTATGATTTACGCGAAATTATAATTCTATTTTCATATTAAAATCTTTGATATTTGAAGCTAACCCTATTTATTAAACAGATCTACTTTCAAAACTACTTAGTTTAAAAGTATCAAGTATACTACATGGTATAAAGTATACTTGCTACTATATAAGAGTATAAATGTGCAATGTATAATCAATAATAAAGTTAAAATTACAGTTATTTTATTTTTGATTTTGTTATTTCAGCATTTGCATAAAAAACAGACTTTTAAATGATTAGAAATAAACTTTATTTAACTAAGTATTGATGGAAGTTAAAACCAGTTTCTTATATACTAATTTTTAAATACTTTAATTTTTGTAACCAATTATTTAATAATTAATTAAAATATTAATTAATTATTACTTACTCATTTTTTTGCTTTTTAAAATAATTTTTAATCAATGCAGAAAAATTTATAATAAATTCGTAAAGTGTAAAATGCATACATTGACTGAAACGAATTAAACTATTTATTTTCAAATGTTTAAAAAAGAGTCATTAAATTGATCATAATAAATTGGAATAAAATCCTGTAAACTTTCTAAAATGCTCAAAACTTGATTTTTTTTTCGCTGTTTATTTCAAAGTTAAAAAAAAAAAAAAATAAATATTGTTCGAGATCAAAAAAATTTTTTTGATTCTTTACGAACTTTTTTTCTTAAAAATTATACAGGAAGTTTATTTAAGACAGTTTTTTTATATTTTGTATTACATTTTTCTTTCTTTTTTTCTGAACGGAATATAAGAAAGAAAGCTACTCTTAAAGGACAAAATACTTCATAAAAAGTGAATTTGCTCTTTAAAACAAATTTTTTTTTTTTTTTATCTGGAAATGTCAAATTAGTTTCATCACATACTTAAAAAGGCATTCAAGTGTTTCTTTTGTATTTTTTTTTTGCGTGTGCGTGCTTGTAAATAGCAAAATACTACATTTTTAATTCTTCAAACTCGAATGAAAAAGAACGAAAACATATTTTTTTTTCATCTTTAAAATCGAAAGTGTAGTACTTTTTTTCTTTGATATCACACATTGAAAGTGGTTTTTTTTTTTCCTTTTCTAAATAGCAAGCATTTTAAAAAATGTGTCAAAAGTCATATCGAGAATTTGATTCAGGTAGCGTAAATATTGAATAAATAATTCTTAAAGTAGTAACTTTTGATGTAGTATCTTGGAATAAAATTATTCGACAAGTTGTTTTAAGAACAGAATAATAATTGTTCTAAAATTGTTTCAAATGTAATTATTTATTTATTTCTACAGATTTAATGTATTAGAACACTGTTTTGAATGATGTCTATCCGATTTGAGTCATTCACCTATAATATTTCAGATCTACAGAAAATTCAGCATTACCCAGGGTACACTAGGTGCACTTATTACACTAAAAACCCATTTAGACACTAGATTTTGAATGAGTAATCTTAAGAATAAAGGTTTGACTCCTTTTAAGTAAAGACTTTCTGGCTTTTTCTAGATTCAAGAAAAGACTATCTAAGAAGACTTTTTAAGAATTTATTATATTTACATCTGGTATAGAAATTAGAGATTTCTTTTCTGCTTTATGCGCAGGATGTCAGAATTAGGATCTTCTTAAGATGTATTAGAACACTGTTTCGAATGCTGGCCATTCGACTTGAGTCATTCGCCTATAATATTTCAGATCTACAGCAAATTCAGCGTTACCCAGGGGACACTAGGTGTACTTGCTACACTAAAAACCCATTTGGACAGTAGATTTTGAATGAATAATCTTAAGAATAAGGTTTTTAATTCTCTACTCCTTCTTTTAAGGAAAGACTTTCAGGCGTTATCAAAGAAAATGTTTTAAGAAAAGGCTTTCTGGCCTAAGAATTTATTATATTTACATCTGCACGCATTTGGACACTAGAATTTGAATGTATATTCTTAATAAGGGTTTTATTCCATTTCTTCTTCTTTTAAGGAAAGACTTCCAGGCATTTGCCAGAAAATGTTTTTAAGAAAATTCTTTCTAGTCTAAGAATTTATTATATTTACATCTGCGCACACATGGGCCTGATGGCCGAATGGCTAGCGCTCTGGCGTTCTGTACCACAGGTATCGGGTTCAAATCCCGGCTTTGCCATGGGTGTTTGTAGTGGTTCGAATCCACTTTAAACCGTAGGTCCCGGTCCTAACAGTATCGTAGAGCGCTGCGGGGGGTATTGTTACTCCGCGCCCGTAGCTTACCATCAAGTTGCACGCGCCCCTGGGTACTGCAAAGTGAGTAACATCGATGCAGCCCTTATAGCGAAGATGACGGTCTATTTGCCAGCTGCATTAGAAAAAAAAAAAAACGTCTGCACACATATGAACACTAGAATTTGAATAAATAATCTTAAGAATAAGGGGTTTATTCCAACTCTTCTTCTTCTTTCAAGGAAAGACTTTCAGGCGTTTGCCAGAAAAATGCTTCAAGAAAAGACTTTCTGGCCTAAGAATTTATTATATTTGCATCTGGTATAGAAATTAGAGACTTCGTTTTATCTTCTTGTTTCGAGATTCAGAATTAGGATCTCATAATTTGGAAACCTAATATGATCTTATTGACCTCTCAGAAGGATTTGAAAAATCCATTACATATTTTTATTTTAACTCATCCTGACTCATTTTTATTCCAATGCGTTCTTTGCAATGAATTGCAATAGTATTCTTAATCACCAATAAAAACTATAGTTTGGTTTCACATAATCGATAATGATGCTTGATTTCATTATTGATTTGATGCTTGATCTATTTGATATCACATAATTGATCTACTTGATTTCGTAAGTACCTTGAAATAGCCGTCATTATTAACAAGGTGGTGGTGATATGCCATAATCCTGATGTTGTAGTCCCGACTATCACGTGAAATAGGTTATGAATTATTTGTTTCTTCACCAGATGCTATCATGTAGTCATTATCATGCATCAAGGTGAAATCTCTCATTCTCACTATAGGGTAGATGGCTATAGTCAGAATGAGTGAGGAATAATTGGTTATAGTTCAGGGTTATTCAACATGAAAAGAGCAGATTTTAAATTTTTATTCACAATGACAGAACTACGATGTACCCCATATTACACATCAATGCATAGACGAAAGTGCAAAGTTACATTTTTATGTAAAATCATTTTATGCATTCAAAGTGATGACCATTTGTTAAGCGACAAGCTAAGAATTTGTACATCTACTCCTTCATTTTGAAATTTGCTCCTTTATTTTGGTTATTTAAATTAAATTAGCAGATGTACAAATTCCATGTTTAACAATTGGTCATCACTTTGAACGCATAAAATGATTTTACATAAAAAGTAACTTTGCACTTTCGTCTATGCATTGATGTGCAATATGGGTACTGTAATCATTGTCCCGTTCAATGTAAAAAAAATTTAAAATCTTCTCCTTCATTTTGAATAACCCTGTATTAGTCTGTAGTGATATATTTGCCATGACTGCAATGTTAAATGAGTTGTTTATCTAATGCACATATACTTTTATGTTTAATGTTTCTAGAATTATGTTAATATAAGGATTTTACTTCACATATAAATTTTAATACGATAGTATGACAAAAAGTCTGTGGCCTGCATTTTTATTGAACTTAACTTTTCAAGTGATCTTCACTTTCAAAATGATTTTCCTTCAAGTAATCTTCACTTTAAAAATGACTTTCCCCTTTCCAAGTGATCTTCGCTTTCAAAATGATTTTCCTCTTTCAAGTGATCCTCATTTTCAAAAGGATTTTCCCTATCCAACTGATACGGATATTCAAATTTATTTTCCAGTTTCCAAATGATCTTCACTTAATGATTTATCGTTTTCCAAGTGATATCCACTTTCAAAATGATTTTCATGGATTGATGAAGCGGAAAAGAATTTGAAAAACCTAAATATCACAAATTGAAACACCAAAGCTCGAGATAGACGACTTTTGAGTGATATTGTCAGGGACGTCATGGTTCCAACATGAACTGTAGTTCCAGGGCGTTAGTTTGTTAGTCAAGCGATCTGCACTTTCAAATTGATTTCCCTCTTTCCAAGTGATATTCATTTTCAAAACGATCTTCCCCTTTTCAAGTGGCATTCACTTTCGAAATGATTTTCACATTCAAAATGATCTTCATCTTTCCAAGTGATATTTATTTTCAAAATAATCTCCCTTTTTTCAAGTGGTATTCACTTTACAAGTAATCCATGGGAAAAAGATTAAAAGACCCTTAGTTAGAAAATCTATTAATTTTTATTCATCATTCGAACATTTTAAACTTTTTGAAACAGTAGCATGTTAATTGATTTCCGCCAAAATTAATTCTACAATTAGCAGATCATTTGATAGTATCGCTTGGCTATACTACGAGTAAATAGATTATTAATTATTTACTTCAGCTTCGGATGTAATCAAGCAGCTGCCAAATGGGAAAATCGCTCATTCTCATTCTGGAAAATATTAAATTGTGATTACAATATTAAATCGTAATTACAACAATATTAAATTATTGTGACAATATTAAATGTCTTCAATGTAAATGTCTATCTAATGTACAATTAAATTTATGTTTTTCAATTATTTTAATATAATAAGCTATATTTACATTTTCTTTCCTAATGTGATGCTAAGTAATAAAAAATAGACCATGTTTAGAAAATCATAGAATTCATTTCTAGCTGAAGATCTATTCTGTACGAGAACAACACTATTAGACTAAATTCACTTCTATCTGGAGACCATATTGTCTACCAGAACAACATTAATTTTTGAATTCCATATTGTTTACCAGAACAACATTATTATTGAATTTACTTCTGGCTGAAAACCGTATTGTTTACCAGAACAACATTATTATTGAATTTACTTCTGGTAGAAAACCGTATTGTTTACACCAAAATTTTATGAATTCACTTCTAGCTGAAGACCATTAACCAGAACAACAATATTGATAGTTCATTTCTAGCCGTGGACCATATACTACAATATTATCACAGAGTAAAACAATATTGTTCATTAATTATTTACTTCTAGCTTTGTTTACCAGAATGTAATCATCACTGAATTCACTTCTAGCTGAAGACCATATTGGGAAAATCGCTCACTTCTCATTTTGGCTGAAGACCATTTGTTTGCAATATTAAATTGTTCTGGTTACAATATTGTTTAAATCGTAATTTTACAACAATATTAAATTATTCATTTCTAGTAGACCATATTGTTTACAGAATATTAAATTCACTTCTTGAAAACAATATTGTTCAAATAATCTCACAGAATCTAATAGACCATATGTACAATTAAATTTCATGTTTTTCTGAATTATTTTTAAGAACGAATAATCTCACTGAATTTATAAGACCATATTTTTAACAGAACCATTTCATAATTTACTTCTGGTTGAAAACCGTGTTTACCAGAACAACAATAATTTTACTGAATTCACTTCTAAAGACCATATTATTTACCAGAACAACAATATTACCATAGTTTTTCTAGCCGTAGTAATATTGTTTACCAGAATAACAATATTATCATGAAATTCAAAACAATATTGTTCATAGCAAAAGAATAATCTCACTTTCTTCTAGCTATAGACCATATTGTTTAGAATAATAATATTATCACTGAATTCACTTCTATCTATTGTTTAGCAGAACGACAATAATCTCACTGAATTTACTTTTAGCTGAAGACCATATTGTTTACCAGAACAACATTATCATTGAATTTACTTCTGGTTGAAAACCGTATTGTTTACCAGAACAACAATAATTTTACTGAATTCACTTCTAGCTAGCTGAAGACCAATATTACCATTTATTTCAGAACAACAATATTACCAGAATTCAGCTGAAAACAATATTGTTCATTTCTCACTGAATTCACGTAGACCATATTGTTTACCAGAATAATAATATTATCACTGAATTCACTTCTAGCTGAAGACCATATTGTTTAGCAGAACGACAATAATCTCACTTTTAGCTGAAGACCATATTGTTTACCAGAACAACATTATCATTAAATTTACTTCTGGTTGAAAACCGTATTGTTTACCAGAACAACAATAATTTTACTGAATTCACTTCTAGCTGAAGACCATATTATTTATCAGAACAACAATATTACCATAGAATTCATTTCTAGCCGTAGACCATATTGTTTACCAGAATAACAATATTATCACTGAATTCACTTCTAGCTGAAAACCATATTGTTCATCCGAACAAACAATAATCTCACTGAATTCACTTCTAACTGAAGACCAATTTGTTTAACAGAAGATCATAAGATCGTATTAAATAGAAAAACAATACTATCACTGAATTCATTTTTTCACTATTATATTTCTATTATTATTGTATTTGTTTATAGCTAATTGGAATTCTTAAACAATAACATTTCTTAATAAAGTGCTTAAACTCGTTTGGAGGAGCGGGCGTTCAGCAATTTTAGCTTTCGAGATGGGAGAGCTCAGTTTGAAATTTTGATAAATTAATTCAAAAAAAGTTTCCTGTCTTTAAGTTGGGAATTAGCACACTAAATCTATTTATAGGCCATTCCATAAGAGAATGGTGGAAGGTATGATCACCCAGATTTTAACCCCACAGATACACGTTAAAAATTGTCATAGCAGAAAACGGGTGTAGTGTAGCAGACTCGTCATGATGCATCCTGAGTAATGTTGAAATTTGCTATAATTCTGCTGTATTTGTTCTAAATTATCTTTAGTTGAGCATAAACAATCATAGATAACATTTTTAAAGAATATAAAAAATATTATAAATTAAAATTTCAATATTTTTTTCTCATAAAAGTGGTTATAAAAAATTATGAAAATATGTCTTTTTAATTAATATTCATAAGTTTTTTGACTGGTTTATCCTTAACGCTATTAATTGTTAAAAAGAAAAAAATTCTTAATTTATTAAATTCTTAAAAAAATCCATACCTAATTCATATTATATTGCAATTGTATTTCTAATTCTTTTTGCAGAACAAATTCTTAAAAAGGCTGTTCCTAATTGATATAGTATTGCAGTTGTATTTCTAATTCATTTGTAGATTAAATTCTTTCAAAAAATAGATAATGAGTTTCAAATTCCTAAATTGAAAATTTTTTTTTTTGTTGTTTACTTTTATTTTAATTAAAATTCTGTATGTTGTGCAGTATTGAAATAAAAACGAAAATTCTAATCACTACAATTTTTAAACCATTACATCAAATTTTGTTGGCTAAAAATTTTCTAACTAATAATACTAAATATAAACGTAATAAATGATGTTTCTGCTATAATTTGGCTGTATTTTTCTAAATGATCCTTAGTTGAGTACAATTAATCATAGAAAATATTTTTAAAATATATAAAAATTATTATAAATTAAAGCTTTAATATTTTTTTCTCATAAAAAGGGTTATATAAAAATTATTAAAAAAATGCCTTATTAATTAATATTTATAATTTTTTTACTCGTTCTTCTTTAATACTGAAATATCTAACTTCAAAATTAATATTTCAGAATAATATATAATGTTTACAGAGATTTTTAAAAAGTAATAGTATAAAGACCAAAATGGTTAACAAAAATAAAAGCTGGCAAAAATGATTCAGAAATCAACATAAAATTTAAATTAGATTTGAAAGACTCGACGTTTTCCATTTCTAAGGAAACATTGAAACATCAAAAAAATATAATGAGTGCTTTCGTTAAATGTCTTTTTTTCATGACATTTTGCGAAATGTTTCTTTGAAATGTTTTTTTTTTTTGAAAGATTGAAAACATATCTAACCTTCATTAAGACGTAAAAAATTACCATGAAAAGTTGAAATATTTCTTTTCATATTTTTCGGAATAAGACTTTAATTTATTTGAAATAAATTTTAATTTCTGAGGGATGGTTATTTTTTAAAAAGATCCTAAAAAGTATTTTCCTAATTGATATAGTATTGCAGTTGTATTTCAGATTTTTTAAAGAGTAAATTCCTAAAACAGTCTATAACAGATCTCAGAAGAATTATTTTTACAGTTAGGTTTAACATTAGGTTTATCTGTTAACCATCCTTAAAACAGTTAATTATCATTCTTAAATTCTTTTTAAGAATTTATTGTTTTAGAATAAATTCTTAGAACAGTCTGTTTCTAATTGATATATTATTGCAGTCGTATTTCTAATTCTTTTTGTAAATTCTTAATTCTTTAAAAAGTCTGTTCATAGTTCTAGTTGTATTTCTAATTTTTTCGTAGAATAAATTCTCAAAACAGATGTTATATTAATTGGTTTTACTGTTAGACTTAACATTAGGTTTAACTGTTTAGACTGTTTTAAGAATAGTTCTATCTTAGCTATTCTAAAAACAGTCTAAAGAGTTAATTATCATTCTTAAATTCTTCTTAAGAATTTACCGTTTTAGAATAAATTCTTAAAAGAGTCTGTTCCTAATTAGTATAGTATTGCAGTTGTATTTCTAATTCTTTTTGTAGAATAAATTCTTTTTTAAAAAAATAAATAAGTTTAAAATTCATACGTTGAAAATTATGTTTTGTTGTTTACGTTTTGTTTTAATTAGAATACTGTAAGTTGTGCAGTATTAAAATAAAAATGAAATTCAAATCAATATAACTTTTCCATCTAATTTTATTAGGTAAAATTTTCTAATTAATAACACTAATACATATTATAAAATAATAAAGGATTTATATATAATATTATTTTAATCTTATTTCATATACTTCCTTAAAGAATATTTGATAAAGTATTTCGATCTTCTCGTTAGAAAAAGGAAAAGCTCAAATGAATTTTCTGTGATATTTTTTTTTTATGTTATTTTGCTAAATATAGCGCATCACTTGTAATTGAACACATAATTTAATTTAAGTACTTCACTATTAATTATCCAATTACTATCAATGATTAAGTATTCTAAAAACATCGAACTAAGAAGGAATTACGACGAGATGAAAATCAAGAGATATATTGTATAAAGGAAAAGAAACCATTAAATTTCGGAGGAAATGAAAAATTTTTTTTCAGGTTTTACAGCATATAGCGAACTAATAAAAGCCGTTGACTCACTTTTAGTCATATACTAGTTGTTATCAGACTTGACCTTGATTCGTACAGTTAGTTGGATCTCTCCAAAAGGCATATCTTGCCAAAGTTTTAGCATTAAAAGATTCTCTTGTATGTCTCCAAACACATTTTCACTGGTCATTGGAGCTTAATATGCAGTATGGCATACTATTAAAACAAGTAATACACACACCATACTTTTCTTAAGCATTGTATATTGAATCAAGAAGAATATTCAATCCCAAAAGTATATGAAAAATTTATACAAAAGAATACAAAACAAGTAATATAAAAAAAAAATTTAAGTCAATTCCTATTTTTTTTTTCACTCTATTGCAGAAAGTCCTTTATAAATAATTTTCATTCATTTTTAAGTTTATCTGGCGCTATCTATTGGTAGATATATGCAACTTAAATCTAAAAAAAAAAATACTAAAATTAATTAATTTAATTTAATTACTGAATTAATATTTGAAAAAACTGTATTAACATCAAGTGTCAACCACTACAAGTTCAAAAAAATGTATTTTTACTTGAGTTAATGAATAAAAAGTATTTTATGAACGATTGAAAATTTGAACAAGATATATATAGGGAGAATGTGAGCTAATAGAAGGAACTGAATAATTTTACTCAAACGGAGGAAGATCGTGGAAGTAAAAAACAGTGAACTTAGATCCAGTTATTTCAGTCACTTAATGGACCTTGCTGCTACAAGTGGTATCCTTAACAACAACGCATCAAATGCTATATACCATATTAATTTTATAGGAAAAGATTATAATTCTGCTTTAGAAGATATCCTAGGCATCGATAATAGGTATCAAAATCACTCGGCCCTTCTCTCTAGTAGACCGATGTGTTCTGTCATGATTTAATTGTTATTATTTTTAAATTTAAAAGCAATCCATTATTTATAAATTTACAAATCTAATACAACATTAAATTTGCCAATGCATTTAATCATTTGCATGTTGTGTTGAAATACATTTTCTTACGAAATTTTATTACAGTCAAACAACACTTTGTCTTCTCTTTATTTTCTTAAAGTTTATTACGGTTATTATTTTTCTTCACTTTATTTTTCTTTCAATACGTTTCGAAGTATATTTTCTTCATTTTAAAAGATATAAAGCTACATCATAACACGGGTTGAAAGGGTATCATTTGAAATCAAACAAAAATCAAGTGGTGAAAAATTCTTGTCTATGTTTGATATTTCTGCTTGAGTTTATTTGCTTTTTTCAATTTCTTCTATTAGTTCCCATTCTCTCTATATACACTCAAGAGACAAAACATTATGACCACCTGTCAATAACGAGTTGGCTCACCTTTGGCGCGCAACACAGCTTCAACCCGCCTTGGTATGGATTAATACCACCACTTAATACCAGTTAAATACCACTTCCACCTGATTACGTGCCTTCCACGTCATCCAGGCGAGTTCATTGCAAAATATAGGGGGTGGTCACAATGTTTTGGCTCTTGAGTGTATATCTTGTTCAAATTTTCAATCGTTAATAAAACACTTTTTATTCATCCACTCAATTTCAAACACATTTTTTTTTTGAACTTGTAGTGGATGACACTTGATGTTAATACAGTTTTTTCATATATTATTTCCGTAATTAAATTAAATTATTTAATTTTAGTTTTTTTTTTAGATTTAAGTTGCATATATCTACCAATAGATGGTGCCGGATAAACTTAAAAAATGGATGAAAATTATTTATAAAGGACTTTCTGCAATATAGTGTGAAAAAAGTAGGAATTGCCTTAAAAAAAAAATTTTTTTTTTTATATTACTTGTTTTTAGATTACTATAGTACTCTGTACTATAGTGATATTCATTGAAATTAATTACAAAATATTGGATTCTACAGCTAATTGGACACCCTATAGTATCATTATTCAGCATTTATATTAATTTTATTAGGAAAGATTATAAATTCTGGTTTAGAACATATCCTAAACATCTATAATAAGTATCGAAGTAAATTGTAATCATCAAAATTCAGAGATCGTCTGCCAAATGGGAAGATTGTTACATATCATTACTTACTTTCAGTTACATATCATTTACTTTCAGTTATATATTATTTCTTCAGTTACATATATATTATTTCATTATTTACTTTTGATGAATTATTTTTAAATTCTTAATTTGGTTTCAGATTGATTTGAGAATATCTCTCTAGCAAATGAAAGGATTCATGATGATAAATAGTTGTTAACTGCTCAATAAATGAGTTAACATAAGCATAAAAATAGTTAATTTTAATGCTTTCATCAAAAGAAAGACTTTCTTAAGCGAGGGTGCCTAATGCTTGAATGAAAGAGCTATTGCGGTTGAGTTCAATTTATTTTCTGATATACTCGTATACAGTCAATCAAAAAAGTATATTCTGCTTTTAAAATCAATACTATTCAGCAAAAAAAAAAATATCGTGTAGTGTTCAAGTTGGGCAACCAGCTTGAAACTGGGTGTGGTCGGGTTCAGATACTTGAGGCCCAGGTTTGAGAATTCACACTTTTATTTACACACGTACAAACACCACACACATATAATTAGAGACATAAAATATTTAACACATTTAAAGCCCTATGTAATTATAGATTCGTGGATTTGTCGTTCTACGGTTATTTTTTTGCACACTTTAGGCTAATTAAACCGGGTCAGACCCAAAACTTTAAAATGCGCAGTGTGCTTTCTTCGAAATAGAAAATATTGAATATCGGAATTTTTGATATGACAAGGCCCGAAATATCGTGAAGTTACAGTAAACCGACACGAAAGCAAAACTTAACTACATAAAAAATACGTCCAGCATCAAATTGCCAAATGTTTGGCGACATCAACAGCAAAAGTATTAAAATAGTATAGTTTATAAAACAAAATCGTTTTTATAGAAACATCAGCTCTTACTGTAACAGTAAATTCAAAACTCTTGAATACGAGCAAACTCACTTTAAAAGTTTGTTCTTCGACTTCGGCGACATAGTTAGAATAAATACTTTGTTTGATGTGCCTTTGGGTGGGTAAACAGAACATTTCCTGATTATTCTCGAATTTTGCATATCGATCAGAGCAAAAGAATGTTTCTCTTTACAAAAGGCTTTCTTGTTCAATCCTCAAAGGAAATCACATTATGTAATGAAATTTGTTGATAAGGGCAAATCAAATCTACACTTCCTCCCATTTTTTTTGTTTCTTCTTGTTTTATTTGTTATTATAACAAACGTCACGTACCACCTCCCACTTTGCTGGAAACAGAATAAATACTTTCCCATTCTGCAAAAACGCATTACGCTAGGATTCCGTAATGTGTTTGCTTAAAATATTGCGATTTGAATTGAATTTGAGGAAGTTGTGCAGGAATTAGGGAAAGGAAAGTTTTCTTAGAGGGAAATCTTAAATTACCTTTGGTTTGCGAGAAAATGTTCTTGCAATAATTGTTTTTCTTTCACTTTATAGCAATGTCGATGATCAATTTTATTTTTAAAAAAAAAAAAAATTGGAAATGTTTTTGGGGATATTTTAAAGTTCATTTGGCTTTAAATATTGCAGAAATTATGTTTAAAGTGTTTTATCATTGATGGCTTTGTATAGTGGTAGTGATGTAAAAAAATTTCGAAGTTATGTTTTCGTATAATATAGACTATAACATGGGGGGCTGTTGGCCGAGGGACTGCCCTGTGGTGCTCATGCCACGGATTCCGAGTTCCAGGCGGTGCCATGGTTGTTTATAGTGGTTCGGAATGCACTTTAAATCATAGGTCCCGGTCTAATACGATCGGAGAGAGTTGTGGGGGGGATAGTGTTAATTGCGTCCGTAGCATATCGTGCCCCCTGTATAGTGTCAAATGAGCAACAGTTTTCGTCAGGCAGCATGACATGCCTTCTTCAAGGCTAGTTTGTATTGGGCTGATCACAGGGAAATGGTCAATACGAGCCAGTCTTCGATGTAAAAATAAAATTTGCGTGTTTCGTACATCGCTTTTTCGAAATAAACAACAAAACATTTTAAAATAAAACTCTATATGTCACGCCTTCAATATATTGAACGTTTTTTCTTTGCTTTAGGCGATATTGTGTAGAAAATAATTACTTTTGAAATGAGGATATAAATTATATAAATGATGAAAAGATGGGAGATATCGAAATGAGGAAAATGATAGAAGACATGAAAATGATGAAAAATATAGAAGATATCGTAATCATGAAAAAAGATAGAAGAAGAATAAAAATTAGAAAATTTAGTGTGGTTTGTCGCTCTACGGTCATTTTGTGCACACTTTAGGCTAATTAGAGCGGGACCAGAAGATAGAAGAAGACATAGAGAGCTGTATTTTCAAAGATTTTGTGGCTTTCTTCGAAATGGAAAGCACTAGATACCTGAATATGATATAACGAGAAGTTTTATATAGTGAGACTAACGTTTGCAAAACACGAATACAAATTTCAACTAAATAAAAAATAAATCAAACAGCAAATGTTTTGCTACATCTACAACAAAAGTATTAAAATAACATAGTTTATAGAACTAAATCGTTTTATAGAAACATCAGCTCTTACTGTAACAGTAAATTCAAAACTCTTGAATACGAGCAAACTCACTTTAAAAGTTTGTTCTTCGACTTCGGCGACATAGTTAGAATAAATACTTTGTTTGATGTGCCTTTGGGTGGGTAAATAGAACATTTCCTGATTATTCTCGAATTTTGCATATCGATCCGAGCAAAAGAATGTTTCTTTTTCTAAGAGGTTTTCTTGTTGTTCAATCCTCAAAGGAAATCACATTATGTAATGAAATTTGTTGATAAGGGCAAATCAAATCTACAGTTCCCCCATTTTTTTTTTTCTTCTTGTTTTATTTGTTATTATAACAAACGTCACGTACCACCTCCCACTTTGCTGGAAACGGAATAAATACTTTTCCATTCTGCAAAAACGCATTACGCTCAGATCCAGTAATGTGTTTGCTTAAAATATTGCGATTTGAATTGAATTTGAGGAAGTTGTGTAGGAATTAGGGAAAGGAAAAGTTTTCTTAGGGGAGATCTTAAATTACCTTTTGGTTTGGAAAGCAGAGTGTTCTTGCAATAATTGTTTTCTTTCACTTTGTAGCAATGTCGATTGTCTTAAAAGATGTTCGTTTTTTGGGTTATTTTAATGCTCATTTTGCGTTTAAAAATTGTAGAAATTTTTGTTTAAAGTGTTTTGCCGTCAATGGCTTTGGAGTAGTTAGTAATGTAAAAGAATTGCGAAATTATGTTTTCGTATAATATTGACTATATCATGGGAGCCTGCTGGCCGACACCACGTTAAACTGTAGACGTTAACCGGTCTATTTAGTCCTTGTGTGCACATAATGACCGTAAAGTGACAAACCAAAATCTGTTGGCCGAGGGACTAGCGTCTGTGCATATGCCCATCCTTCGTATTCGAGTACCAGTGATGCCATTATCGTTTGTCAGTGGTTCGGATTCCACTTTTCAACCGCAGATCCAGAACTAATATCTCTATTGGGCGTAGTGCTGATATCCCTACCCTTCGTGAAAAGAAGATATCTTGCTATTTCGGAATCCGCTTGTAGGCAGACGTCCGTGGTTTTATGGACTGTAGTGCCATTGAAGAAGAAGACGTTTAGCATATTAATTTGAAATGATAGCTTCAGTTCTTAACTATAGCTTGTCTAATGAAATAAAATATCCATCAACTGTTATAGATCCTCTAAAAATGCGCCTATAAGGTAAATATATATTTTATAATATTTAGATAAAAGTGTATTTTTTGATACCTCGTATAATATAAATAAGTATAAAGCAAAAATGATGTTTTTTACACTGACATTTATTTTCAATATTTTGTAGGATTTTTTTGTATCACTCTCTTATTTTCTTGAAAGTTGGCAATCGACTTCTTCTCCATTGGTGCAACTGCCCCATGGTGGGGTAAAGCCGGCAGCCTACTGTAAAATATGATAGAAGATATTTTTTTTTTTACCGGGTAGGATTGGCAGCACTAACCCAACAATCATATTAGATCAGGACCTATCGTTTAAAGTGGATTCTAACAACTACAAGCATCCATGTAACTGTAAAAGTTATACAAGTAAAAGTAAAAACATTTTACTGATGAAACTCTTACAATTCTTGATCGAGACACAACCGACCCATCAATAAAGTGGTCTTCCATTCAATCGTAAAGGCAAATTATGCTCTATTTAAAGTTTATTTATAGTAAAATTTGAATTATTTTAATGAAAATTATTATCATTTCTATGTTATTAATTTATATACTCAAGAATGTTTATACTAATTATGTTTTCTCATATTCAATTCAAAGGGCAATCGTTCTGATTGTAGAAATACGAGATAGATATGAAAATACATATTTTTATTTTATTGCCCTGAATTGCCGAGTGGTATTATCAGACGCTCGGTATCCACCTTCTTTCGAGTCCCGGCGGTGCTATGGATGTTTGTAGTGGTTTGGAATCCACTTTAATCCGTAGGTCCTGTCTCATATGACTGTTGAACGTTGGGCGTAGAGCTGATGACCTTTGCCCCCGTAAAAATAAAAACATCTCGTTTTCGAAATCTACCAGTAGGTGGCTTGGACAACGGGCTGTTCTTGCCAATGATGATTTTATTTTATTAATTTTTTTAAAAGGGGTTTTTTTTTTTTATTTAAACTTCACATTTTGTGATAAAACATGAAATATTTTTGCAAATGTTTTATCATCTTTTAAGTAATTAATTCACATATTCAAGAATCTGTATGCAACATTGACTATACCATGGGGCAATGCTGGCCGACACCTTATGACGTTAAAATGCGAGACAGACATGAAAATATACATAATGACATTAAAGTGAAAACCATTTATCTTTCTTTTTTTGTTTTTTGGACTTTCTGTCTTCTGTTCGTATTCAATACCAGTGATGCCACACTTTGGCTAATGGTTCACTGGTTTGCAAACCGCAGAAGAACTAATATGGGTTTTGCTGATAACTACCCTGTAAAAGAAATCATCTATTTCGGAATCATTGTTCAGAAATGACGTCCGTGGTCCTTATGTACGTAAAGGATGCCATCGGCGCTGAAGAAAGAATACAATGCATACGGTATGGAATCAAATGAAAAACAAGGTTTTACTAACGTCTAATGAAATAAAGTATCGTGATTTATGATTGTCTATCCAAGACGAAGAACAACAAGCAGATGTTCCTTAAGGTAAATAATGCCCTTATAAATTTAGATAAAAATTTATTTTTCTCCGCATACTCAAACCAGCTGGTAAAGCAAAAATTTTTTTACGGTAGGGAGTACCCATTTATTTTCAGAATATGTTTGAGTTGTTGGGTATTCTCTCTTATTTTCTTGAAAGTTGGCAATCGACGTCTCCCAAAGGTCCCACACATGTTCGATGGTGGGGTAAATCGGGAAGCCTACTGAAAAATTCGAGGAAGATATTTTTTTTTTCCGGTAGGATTGGCCTCAACAGCAATCATAGTCCGATCAGGACCTATCGTTTAAAGGGAAGTCTGAACCACTACAAGCATCCATGCAACTGTAAAGTTATACAAGTAAAAAGTTTTACTGCTGAAACTCTTACAATTCGATCCCCGACACAACCCCCTGTCAAACGTGGAGCTTCCATTCAATCCCGTTCAGGCAAAATGCCTATTTAAAGTTTATTTAAGTAACTTTGAATTATTTTAATGAAAATGCCTTTCCTTGAGGTTACTTTATAAAACCGGGTTTATACCGACGTCTCCATATGTTTGCCATACACAAAGGGCAATCGTTCTGATTATAGAAATACCGTAAAGGATACGACTACATATTTTTTATTTTATTGGCCTGAAGGGCCACTGGTGAGCAGTGGCGTCGGTATCACAGGTTTCAACGGGGCGGCGCTATGGATGTTTGTAGTGGTTTGGAATCCACTTTGCCGTAGGTCCCTGTCTCATATGACCGCGAACGTTGGGCGTAAGAGCTAATAGAGTTTGCCCCGAAAAATGTCTCTCGTTTCGAAATCTACCAGTAGGTGGCTCCAACGGGCTGTTGCGCCAATGATGATTTTATTTTCATTAAATTTTTGGGGGTTTTTTTTTTTTTGCTCGATTTAAACTTCACATTTGTGATAAAACATGAAATATTGTTTGCAAATGGATTATTATTTTTAGCGTAATTAATTCGACACTTTTGTTAGGGCAATCCTTATGACTGCAGAAAATGGTGACAGACATGAAAATACATATACTTTTAATTAATCATTCTTCCAATGAAGCGTCCAGGTGATTTCTTTGGATGTCATATTTCACCGAACTGACTCACTGGCACTTGCAGCGCATGTATGTTGGTAAGCCACGCATCTCCGTCCTTCCTCTTTATTCTACCGTTACGGCAAAGTGGATTAAAAGTGCTACTACAACACCCATCAAAGCGTTTTGAACCCGTACGCTACCTGTGATCCGCACGCCAGTTCCTAGCCATTTGGCCATCAGGCCCCCGTTACGTTCATTTTTGATCTTTCTTTTTGGTTTGTCTTTCTCTGCTAAATTTTTTGACATTGTTGTTTAAGTTTTTGCACACCAGTGTACCAAGATCTACAGTTAAACATGTATTCCGAACCACTAACAAACATATTCATGCCGCTGTCCGAATTCGAACCAAAGGCCAGATCTCTAGCAAATTGGCTATCAGGCTGCAAAAACTTTTTATTTTTCTTAAAAATCTTTTTTTATATAATTATAATTTTCAAAACGTAACATTATTTATATTATTTTAATCATGTAGAGGTTAATCGTTTTGTTCTTTATTTAAGTACATTTAATATAAAATGTTAATTAATAATAATATGGAATATTTATTATTTATATTCATTTAATATGCCCTCTTATTTGTAGAAATTTGTAAATCAAATTACCTATAGGCTCTTCGTCTGTATATTGATTTAAATTAATTATAAAGAATTATATACCAATTTCATTTGTAAAAGTTTATAAAATTGTATTTGTCTAATACATCTCTTAATGAAATCGATTTTCCTTGTAAATTATTAGACTTAATCCATTATATGAATTATAATAAATTGAATACTATTATATATGAATGAATATAATATAAATATGAATGAATATATATTATGTGAATTCATATTACCATACCAGTTATATTACCATAATAAGGACCATATGAAATAATATGAAATATATTATGAAGAGACATATGAAATAATATTAAATATATTATGAAATAATGAAATAATAAGAACCATATGATTCTAAATATATGGTTAAAAATGAATTTAAAGCGAAGACACTTTTGTGTATAATTATCAGTGTTTATAATATTTAAATCAAAAACTAACTTTATAATAAGGCTAATATTTGAAAAAAAACTTAAAATGTTTTATATAACATTTTTAATTAACTTTTGCATTCTTTTCATATACTCTATGTAGCCTACTATTTTGATAAATACTTCGGGTAAGAAATTGAAATAATTATACAGAAATAATTTTGAAATAAAATTCTTACGTTTCTTGGAAAAGATTTTATACTTCTGATAAATATCACATTATTTTACACTAGAATAAACTGTGATTTCTTTAGAAGAAAGATATCAATTGATGTCAGACGGAATGTTTATCATAGAAAGTCTCTTTCCAAAATTTTATTTTTATACAAAATATTAAGGTGCATCTTTTAATTCGCGATACTATTTATTTGCTATGAATATAAAACAGAAAACATGATTTCTATGTTTTTG
The DNA here is from genome assembly GCA_021605095.1 of Caerostris extrusa. Taxonomy (NCBI): domain Eukaryota; kingdom Metazoa; phylum Arthropoda; class Arachnida; order Araneae; family Araneidae; genus Caerostris; species Caerostris extrusa. The sequence goes on along the minus strand of BPLR01005692.1, from coordinate 81,451 downwards.
TTTCTTTCGACTAGTTATCAATCTTGTGAAAAAGTGCAGTAGTATGGAAATGAAAGGAATGTTTCAGTTTCCTTCTTTTATAACTTGAAATCGTAAGATATCTTTCAAATTTGCTTTGTTGAGTGGATAGTTGAGAAATCTCAGAATTGATTTAAATTGATTTGAATTTTGAATATATTGTAAATATTTGGAGAATTTATATTGATATTCTGCCTTTTGCATTTATTCATGAGATCTGTTCTACTTCAAAGTGAGTAGAAAAATTGCTTGATAAGTGATACAATTATTTGATTCTTTCTCATAAGCAAAAGTGGGATTTTACTGTGATTTACCCCTATTACAATTATTGGTATCATTACAATTTATAGTAAAAATTAACTTTAAGAAAAATGATAAAAGCTATAATGTATATCTATGATATTGGCCTGATAGCCGAGCGACTAGCTTTATGGCGCTCTGAAACACACAGCCTCGAGTTTGAATCCCGGTGATGCCATTAATGTTTGTAGTGGCTCGGAATCCACCTTAAACTTTAGCTCCTCGTCTAATCTGATTACTACTACTACTAACCAATGGTAAATTAGTTTTTGGGCTCACGCCTATTACTTCCTTTTCTTCGATTTTTGCCTTTCCCGCCAATACGTATAATACTTTCACGTACTCCACGATCCACTCGTAATTCTAGAACTACTCATACTTCTAGTTTGGGACAGTTGCACTGCACTATATTTCTTCTTCATTGGCACAACAGTCTATGGTAAGCTGCCTACTGGCAGATTTTTTTTTTGTGACAGGATATGCTTTCTTTTATTGGTAGGGCTGTCATCCCAACGCACTGCAGTCGGACTTATTGTTTAAAAGTGGATTCCAAATCACTATAAACATCCATGGCACCACTAGGAAACCTACTACACTATACTACCCATTCTAATTAGAAATATTCACTAGGTATTGTTTTCATAAAAAATTATTTTCTACCATAAACATGATCTAAATATCTATCATCTTCAATATCATCATAATCATCATCATTGATGCAACAGACCCATGGTGGCCCAAGCCAGTCTGCCTACTGGCAGATTACGAGATGAGATATGGTGTAGGGTTGTCAGCCCTACGCCCAACGCACTACAATCATATTAGACCGAGACCTACTGTTTAAAGTGGATTCCGAACCACTGCAAACAACCATAGTCCCACTTGGACTAGAACCCGAAAACTGTGTCACCGAGCGTCAGATAGCTAAATATTATCTAAGCAAATCAAAATAATGATTTTAAACATTATAATAATAGAATCTGGAAAATTATAAGAACATCATTTCATAAACATTTTTTTAACTTACTATACCAAAACAAGTATCGATTTTTAAAAATGTTTAAATTGCAATTAAACTGGTTATGTTTACGTATCACCAACCTCGAATGATAACATTTTATTGAAATAAAAAATCATTAGTTTAATCCGGTGAAATCTACGCAAGCTAATATAGACACCGCACAATCCTCCCACTCCCACATCCCCCCGTACAAAATACCCCTGATGATTTGAGCAGGCGCAGTTAATGAGATTACATTGCACAGATGCTTGGCGCCATGTTATTTGATAGAATGCACCGATACTGAGTATATAATGAATATTAATGTGGTATTTGAAATGAGATATGCTGGAATCACCATGGGTAATAGCTTTATACCTTGTAGGATATATGCTAATAAACAACTGACATATAAGCATTCAAAGTTTGACAAATATGATTAAGTATCACAAAATTATGCTTAATTATCGCTTTTAATAAATTTATTGAAATAACCTGGTGCATAGTTGGTAAAAGTTGGCTGCTGTCATCTAAAGACGTGTTTATTGAAAACTTAATTAAATTAGATATGTAAGTAAGTAAGTGTTGTGAAAAGTTTATCTTACTGGTGATTTAACTATATATATATATTATTGCATCGTTTTAATTTATGTCGTTTATTTTTTATTTTGTCATCTAAAGACATATTTATTGAAATCTTAATTAAATTAGATAAGAAAGTTATTAGTGTTGTAAAAATTACACAATTAATTAGTATTGCGAATAATTACACAACACTAATAATTACACAATTTATTAGTAATAATAACAGATTTCGACAATTTATTAGTAATAATAACAGTAAGAATAACATATTTATTATTAATATTTACACAATTTATTAGTGTTGTGAAAATTACACAATTAATTACTATTGCGAATAATTACACAACACTAATAATTACACAATTTATTAGTAATATTAACAGTAATAATAACATATTTATTATTAATATTTACACAATTTATTAGTGTTGTGAAACGTTTCCTTACTGATGATTTAACTATATATATCATTGTATCATTTTAATTTATGCATTTAATTTATTTAGTTTATCTTTTATTTTATCATCTAAAGACGTGTTTATTGAAAACTTAATTAAATTAGATAAGTAAGTTGTTAGTATTGTGAAAACTACCTAATTAATTAGTGTTGTGAATAATTAACACAACAAATAATAACTATACAATTTATTAGAGTTGTGAAAGTTTATCTTATGATTTAACTGTATGTTATATTATTGTATCATTTTAATTTATGTCATTTAAGTTACGTCGTTTATTTTTTATTTTGTCATCTAAAGACGTGTTTATTGAAAACTTAATTAAGTTAGATATGTAAGTAAGTTAGTGTTGAGAGAAGTTTATCTTACAGATGATTTAACTATTTACATTATTGTATCGTTTTAATTTTAAAATTTCAAAATTAATTTGTATCAAAAAAATCTATAAAGGTTAAAAAAGAATTTCTAATATTGCAATTAAATTCAAACAACCACCTGTACTTTAAGTTTTCAATTCATTTTTGAACAAAAAAAAAAAGAAAAGATAAATAAAATAAAATAACAATGAGGTAATTTAAAGTACATACATACAAAAATGAAAGAAGGAAAATATAATAAATCTCTGACGTAAGGTTGTCATCGAAAGTTAATACTAACTAAAAAAAACAAATCTTTAAAAAACAGATTTTTATATGGTATAGAACAGAACATATAATACAATACAATAAATATAATACAGTACTATTAATACAGAACTATAACATATCTGAAAACAAACCTTTATTTAAGATATATTCCCCCAGTTGGCAAATATTGAAACTTATCTGGTACTTAATTCTGCTTCTAGTTCTAGAAAATCAGTCTTTTGAGTTCTAAAAAAAAAAAAAAAAGAAGAAAAAAAAAAAAAAAGCGCAAAATATTATTTATTTCTTTAATAGTTTTCAATAAAATTTCAAATATCATTTTCTCGTAAAATTGCAGTAAATAGAAGTATTGTATTGTATTTTATTTTATAGTTCTGTGTTAATAGAATTCAAGGTCCCATTTCTAAATCTGACATCTATAAATCTATCCAAAAGGAAATTGGCCGAGAGTATAGATTTTTTTTTTTTTTTAAAGATTTTGTAAGATACATTTTACAACTCATATTTTAGAGTCAATTGCATTAGACAGTGATTAATACATACAGAATTTTTTTAGAATAAATTATTTTTATTCAATTCCTTCTATTACCTCACACTCTCCGTATATATATCTTGTTCAAATTTTCAATCGTTCATAAAATACTTTTTTCATTCATCCACTCAAGTTCAAATACATTTTTTTGAACTTGTAGCGGATGACACTTGATGTGAATATAGTTTTTCAAATATTAATTCAGTAATTAAATTTAATTAATTAATTTTAGTTTTTTTTACATTTAAGTTGCATATACCTACCAATAGATGGCGCCAGATAAACTTAAAAAAAATGAATGAAAATTATTTATAAAGGAGTTTCTGTTCTGATTTTTCTCTGAAAAAAAAAGCAGGAATTGACTTAATTTTTTTTTTTATATTACTTGTTAATATAGTTTTTAAATATGTTTTAAGCAACCCAGATTCATTAACGACAGCGAAAATAAGAAATAAGATTGATTATTGATTTCTCGTGCAGTTTGAAATAAAAAACTGACTAATTGCAAACAAGTAAAATAGTTCTTTCCTAAATGATGAACAAACAATTATTTTTTGCTTTAGTTTAAATGACTTAATTGTATCTTCAAATACATTTTTAGAAGTGTTAAAAAATTTTTTTTTGTTCATTGGAATCTCTTTTTTGTTTTTAATTCCATGGTTTATCCATTAACCAACAGAGTATTTTTTTGTATCAGCTTCTTACGTAAGGAAACTTGCCATTAAAAAATTAGCTTCTTTTTCCGTTCTGAAATGTTTAAAAATAAAATAAAATGGTATGCAAAAACTGGAAAAGTAACTCGTTACAGAAGCAATTGTTGAAAATATGTAAAGGAGAATTTCTTTTTAAAACTTTCAGTTTTAATAGAATCATAAAAGAGCCGTATTAAAATGGATTGAAATCTTAAGAGCAACAAATAATTAGTTCCACATTTATTATTCCATTTTTGAAAAAATGGAATAAAATGAACATCTTGTCTCATTTGCTCTTATAATTAAAGAATTTTTAATATTTAAGCCATTATGTATTGATGAACTCGGCAAGTGGGTGGAAGTGGTTTTAACTTTTATATATTAATCCATGCCAAGGCCTGGTTGGAACCAACCTCGTTTCATAAGTTCTGAATATTGATGGGCAGAAAAAGTTCCCGATGTTTCTAAGCTCTGAAACTGAAAAGTTCCATGGATAATGCGTTAAATATTACGAATATATATCTAGAAAGTTTTTCTGCTGAGGACGCGAGAAAGAGCGAATTTTCCCAATGATATTTTAGGAAATGGCGGAATTTTATTTTCCGTTCCTGATGTTATTTGGTGGATTCCGTTGTTCCTATTCCTATTCCCAATGCTATTCTTGAAGATATTTTTTATTGTTTTTCTTGGGTTACCGTGTCCTATTTTCCATTTTTGATGTTTTCTTGGAGTTACTGGTGTTCCTATTCCTTTCTTATATGTCCTTTTTGCATTTTTATTGTTTTCTTGAAGATGATGGTGTTCCTATTCTTATATCCATATGACATTCTTGGAGATGATGGTTTCCTATTCCCATTTCCATATGCCATTCTTGGAGATTCCAGTATTTCCATTCCCATTTCCAGTGCCATTTTTGGAGTTTCCAGTATTCCTATTCTCATTCCTAACGCTATTCTTGGAGATAGCGATGCTCTTATTCTTGTTCCAGATGCTATTCTTGGAGATAACCTAGGTGTTCCGTTTTCCATTCCCTACGCCATTCTTGGAGATGCTGTTGTTCATATTCCATTCCCGATATCCTTCTTGGAGTTTCCTATGTTCCCTATTCTCATTCCCGATGCAATTTTTGAATATACCGGTGTTCCTTTTTCCTTCTTGATGCCTTTTTTGAAGATTCCGATATTCTTAATCTCATTCCCGATGTCATTCTTGGAGATTCCAGTATTCCTATTCCAATTCCTGCTGTTATTCTTAGAGATGACGATGTTCCTGTTTCCATTCCCATTCAGATACGCGTGTTCCTTTTTCAATTCTAAATATTCTTGAAGATTCCGGTATTCTTTTTCTATTCTTGATGCCATTTTGAGATATCAGTGTTCTTTTTCCACTCTTGAGATTCTGGTTCCTGTTCCTATTCTCTATGACATTTGTTGAAACTGCTGATGTAATACTAGTAATGTCTACTGATAATGTCTAATGTCAATAGTTCAGTGCAGTGGATGAAGGAACAATGGAAAATGTTGAATCTGTAGTGCAGACATTACCTAAGTCCAAAACATCGGCCCTAGAAAACAACATATTTATGGTTGTATTATTTTTTTGTAAACATATTTGGATAAGGTTGTAATATTTTTGTAAGGAAAATAAATTTTAAGACAGCAATATTTTTGTAAGCTCACACTCTCCCTATATATATCTTGTAAATAAAATACTTTTTATTACAGCAAATTCATGTTTTTAAAACAATCATATGTTAAAAAGATTTTTAATTTATATCATTAAATTTAATTCAATAATTTTCATTTTATTTAACTCGTGCATATATCTATAGAATAAGCTTAAAAAATTGAATGAAAATTATTTATAAAGACTTTCTTTAAAAAAAAAAGTAGAATTGTGTTAAATTTTTTTTTTTAATATTAATAAATATTGAAATTTTTTTTTTTTAATTTAAATTAAAAAAAATATTCGTTTTACTATAAATTTGATTTTCAAAACAAGATTTCATTAATAAAATAATAACTTATTATATAAAACAAAATAATGTACTGTAGATGTAGTGAAGAAAATTTTTATATGTTTAAAAGAAAGGTTAAAAATTTTTTTATGTTTTACGAAAAAAAAAAATTTATTTAGACATAGATATTACCAAAAATTCATGATACGTAATACAACATTTAAAAGTTATAAAGATTAATTGTGTAAGTAATAAATCATATCTAATATATAGTTGTTAAAATAAGGAACAATGTCATGTATAGTTTTAACAAATGATTTTCTTATACAATATTATTATTATTATCATTATTATTAATTTTTTTTTTTTTACAATTCATAAAAAACTACAACAAATTGCTTGATTTTTAAAACATATAATCTGCTTAATCATGCTTAATCTATTTTCATATACTAAAATGATACATTTACGTTTGGAAATAATTAATCTCCGACAAATGCTAATGCTACATGCCAAAATAATTTTATGGTAGGTGTAACATGAAGTTTCATTTATCAAGATATCTCAACTTAAGTAAGAACTGGCTTGAATGAATGTAAAGAAGAAATAAATCTTACCAGTGAATAGCGTGACGGACATTATTTCTATTAATTTAAATCCAATTGTCGAGAGTCCATGCATTTTTGAGATAAAAGAATGGTAATACTTGGGATCGAATCATGTGTAAAGTGGTGCAACTTGTTTTATTTTATTAGTACATTGTTCATGGAAATTACCGAATTTATATGTTGCTGCAGTTATTTTAATCTTCCAAGAGGGTAAATCAATTGTCAAAATTTAAATTGTCCATCATTATGGACAATTCATTTATGGACTTACAAATTGTTTATATGGCATAAATCATTACTTATCAAAAGAAAAATTTAATAAAAATAAAATATTTTTAAATTTTAGACTTAAACAATGAATTCGTTATAATTATAAAAGAAATTAAATATTAAAAACTATAATTTGTATCACAGAAGTTTTATTAGAATTATAGAATATTAATTGGATTTTGATACAATATTGAAATGTTCAAGAAAATATTGTGAATAAATATTATTGTTGTTATATATGGCTTTATTGGAACTCAATCCATACACCTTTTGGTCACTTACCGTAGAAACAAAAAAAGAATATGTAAACAAATAAAAATTACAAAGGAATAGACCAGATATTCTTAACAAAAAGGACCAAAATCCTTAAAAATAATTAACAGCAACTTCAAAGAATAAAAATTTTAAAACTTAAAAGCAAATCAAAAGAGAAAATTTTAGAATTACAAATTCATTATAAAAATATAAAAATAAAATTAAAATTAAAATCTATTATGTTTATTATTATAATAATAATTATTATTATAGAAGTTTTGCCAGAATTATGGAATATTAATTAGATTTAGGTAAAATATTGTAATGTTCAGGAAAATATTGAAGTTGTTGTTATCTATGGTTTTATCGGAAATCAATCCATATAAATTTGATTACTTACCATAGAAACAAAAAAATAACATACAAAATTAATCAAAATTAAAAACAGAAGAGACCAGACATTCTTAATAAAAAGGACCAAAAGATCTTAAAAACAAGGCAAATGTCCAAAGGATAAAAATTTAAAAATCTAGAAGCACCATAATAAAAGTCCGTGTAATCAGGGCATGCTTTTTTTCTGGTTTTTTCAGTAAAGAGTACAAAAATCACCATTCGTAGTTAGCCTCCAGTTCCGACTAGAGACTATGTTTGAGTCTAGTCCCGACCAAAAAAGTAGATGGGCCTTATTTATTTTCTCTGTCTTACAAAAACACATATATCAGACTTCACAATCCCCTATTTTGGTCAGAGGTTTATCGTGAATAAATATATTGCTTCATACTGATGCTTATATTTTAACGATATTGATGTATGTTTTCTATTAGGCATGCACAGAAATGAAAAACAAAATGAGTAAAACATTCAAAATGATTTCTGCTGTCTTCAATTTTGAATAAAATGTTTTTCTAAATTTTTATTTACTTTTACTACTTTATAAATGAATTCTGGTTATGTTTTTTTTTATTTAATTAACGAATTAATTTTGACTAATTCGTTAATTATTTTAATTTATTTAATTTTATATTAATTTTTCTTTTTTATTATCTCTCAGAAGATCTTTTTTGCGATCTTTAAAATTAAGTAATGCATTATTTAATTTCATGCACGTGTGTTAAGTAGAACAATTCCACGTATAAGAAAAATATTATAATTTAAAATAATTGATGTTTTATCCAAAAATATATTTCAGATTAAACGTGGAAAGAACATGATTATTAAGTGATTCCCATTATTATAACTTAATAGATTATCTTAGCATTTATGTAATACATAAAATTTCAATTTAATTCAGAAACATTTTTATATGTTAATAAGCGAAAAAAAGGAATTGAATATTTTCAGATTATTAAATGAAAAGTATAAAATATAATATTTCCTATTATTATTTTTTAGTTTCAAAATTATTGGAATGAATAGATACATTATAAATAAGTGCAATTTATTTATTCCGAAATTCGAATTACTAAGAGAGGTACCTTGAAAAATTCTTGTTTATGCTTTTATTAACTAACAAAATAATTAAGATTTCGATGAAAATTTTTATTTTAAAATGTCAGAATATATATGATTAGAGTCGGGGGTATTATGGATGGCTGCAGCGTTCGGAATCCACTTTAAACAGTATGTCCCGGTCTAATATGACTGTAGAGCATCGATCGTAGAATTGTTAACCCTACCCCGTAAAGAAATCTACCTATCACCTGTCTCGAATTCTGCGAGTAGGCAGACCGCCTTGGCCTCCCATGGTGCTGTTGCGCCAATGAAAAGTAGAAAATAGATTTGAATATTAGATCACGTGTTCATATAAATCTAAACGACTGTTATTTTTTAAATTTTTTTTCAAAAGTAAATTAAATTCAGAGTATTTCAAATAAAATATTTGTTTCAGTAAACTAAAAATTCAATATTTAAATAAAAGGATAAATACAGAATTCATGTATTTTCAATTAAAGGACAAACATAATAATTATGATTTAACTAAATATACGCAATGTTATTTAGTGTAACTAACACAACTCAGCTAAATTAAACTCGAGATTTGGAATAATTAATTTTAATACAATCCATCAATTTAACACCTTTTTCGGCTGAAAATCACGTCTAAAAAATACGAGTACAATGTTTCCTTTGTGTCTGATTACGTTTTTATTGTCTGCTTGTAGTTTCAAGGCCTAATGGCCACCATAATTAAAGTAATTCTCGCAACAGCCATCTAGACCACTGTTCACGTGAGCGATCACTTCCAAAGCTTGAGGTTGGACAGCGCATTTCTGTCTGTTTTTTTACTATTTAATTTGTGCCGATAACTTATTCATGAAAGAGGTTCTGGTGCCCAGTCTAGAAAAATCAGAAAGGCGTGCGGTGTTCGAAGTCTGGTTCACGCGATTTCCCACTTAAAGAATTTTCTTGGATTATTTGTTTCTTTCATTTGAAGTGGTGGGCGGGACGATTTTTATTTTTAAAAACTGGCAATGTGAGGAAAATATTCTTTTTCCGTTTTGGTGGAATAATAATAGTAAAGAGAAAAAAAACGAATTTGGAAAGAAAAAGCTTTTGTCACAGAGGATGTTTCTGGGTAGGTGTATTTCTAGACAAAAAAAATTCTTTTATTTGAATGGTTCTTCTTCATGGTTCAACTACGCCATTAGTTAATAAAGAGCATGTTGATGCTGCCACTCAACCGAAATGGTGATTTTTTTGTTTTACTCTATTATTTTCGAGTTGTTTTGCTTTCTGTTTTCTGTTTTGTTTTCCATTGTTTACGAAAAAGGATTGTTATTTATTTATTTTTTTTAGAAATTAATGTAATGGAAGGAAATACGATTTTCGAGTCTGCTTAATAGCGATTTAGTTCAAAGTTTTGACAATGGAATCAGTGAAAAAATGAATTTAAACTACTTATCAAAAACTAACATAGACAATTTCATTTTCCTTATTTTAAAGTAGAACGAATATTTTTAAAATTAAAGTAAAAAGGATATGATTCAAGATGTAATCAGACATGTTGAACACTATTAAGGTTTCATTAACACATAAATTCATTTATTCCATAATATTTCCTTTTATTAAATAAATGAAAGGGATGTATTCAGATAAAATTTGTTGAGTTATTTAAAAAAAATTAATTAAAATTTTAGTTATTTTTTTAATTTATTGGGAATTTGAGCATGATATAGTTAGCATGATATTTTTATCATAGTATCATGTTACAAAAACTGTATTTTTACTGATTGGATTATTTGTAACAATACATTTTCAATACAAACAGGTTTAAACAAAGATTCCAAAAATATTTCATGTAATACGAGAAAAAAATAAAAATAAAAAATCTGGAATTTTAATTTTAAATTTATAAAATTAAAGTAGTTTATATTCAATTTTAATAATTAAATAAACTTTTTGTTATATAATAAATTGTTTGTTAGTTTATATTTAATTAATAATTAAATAAATTTTTTTAATTAATAATTATCAGCATTATTTATTCTTTTTCATTTTAACATTTCTTTTAGTGTTACTAACACAGCAAGAAACAACACAACTCTACTAAATTAAACTCAGAGGTTTCGAATAATTAATTATAAAACAATCCATCAATTTAACGCCTTTTCGGTTGAAAATATCGTGCTAAATCGGTTTACTGAAAGGAAAAATACAAGTACATTGTTTCCCTTTGTCTGATTACGTTTTTTATTGTCTTCTTGTAGTTTCAAGGCCTAATTGTCACCATAATTAAAGTAATTCTCGCAACAGCCATTATGTCCTGGAAAGAAAGGAGATCTAGACCACTGTTCACGTGAGCTTTCATTTCCAAAGCTTGAGGTTGGACAGCGCATTTCTGTCTATTTTACTGTTTAATTTGTGCCGATAACTTATTCATGGAAGAGGTTCTGGTGCCCAGTCTAGAAAACTCAGAAAGGCGTGCGGTGTTCGAAGTCTGGTTCACGCGATTTCCCACTTAAAGAATTTTCTTTGATTATTTGTTTCTTTCATTTCAAGTGGTGGGCGTACGATTTTTATTCTTATTTTTATTTTAAACTTGCAATGTGAGGAAAATATTCTTTTTTTCCCTTTGTGGTGGAATAATAACAATAAATAAAAAATAATTTGGAAGAAATAGCTTTTGTCACAGAAGATGTTTCTGGGTAGGTGTGTTTCTAGTAAAAAAAAAAATTATTATTTTTATTTGGATTGTTTCTTCTTCTTTTTTTGCGTCATGGTTCAACTACGCCATTAGTTAATAAAGAGCGTGTTGCTGTTGCCACTCAACCGAAATGACGATTTTTTTTTTTTTTTCCTTTATTTTCGAGTTGTGTTGTTTTCTGTTTTACTTTGTTTTCCTGTTTACGGAAAAGGATTTTTTTTTTTTTTTTTTTTTTTTTTTGTTATTTAGAAAATAATGTAATGGAAGGAGATATGGTTTTCGAGTCTGATTTAATAGTGATTGAGTTCAGAGTTTTAACAATGCAATTAATTAAAAAAATTAAAAAAATTTATATTACTTATCAAAAGCTATCTTTAATTCTTTAACTTATATTATGATTTAAGTTTCCTTAATTTCAATGAAAAGAAAATTTTTTTTGATGGTTATTAATTTTTTTAATTCATTTTTTATTTATTATTATTTAGAGAAATATAACTTTAAATAGAATTTGGGTGATTGAAGTGCTCTTGTCAGTATGTAGGAGGGTGAAAGGTTACAAAATTAAATTAAATTCGAAGTATTTAAAATAAAATATTTGTTTGAATAAACTAAAAATTAACATATTTTTAAATTAAAGGATCAATATATAATTCATATATTTTAAATTAGTTGATAAATTTATAATTCATATATTTTACATTAAAGGACAAAAAAGTATGCATAATTTATGATTCACCTGTAATGTTATTTAGTGTTACTAACACAACAAGAAACAACACAACGCAACTAAATTAAACTCAGAGATTTGGAATAATTAATTGTAAAACAATCCATCAATTTTACACCCTTTTCAGTTGAAAATCTCGTGCTAAATCGGTTTACCGAAAAGAAAAAAAACACAAAGACATTGTTTCCCTTTTGTTTCATTACGTTTTTTATTTTCTTCGTGTACTTTCAAGGCCTAATGGCTACCATAATTAAAGTAGTAATTCTCGCAACAGCCATTTTGGCCTGAAAAAAAAGAAAGGAGATCTAGACCACTGTTCACGCGAGCGATCACTTCCAAAGCTTGAAGTTGGACAGCGCATTTCTGTCTATTTTAACATTTAATTTGTGCGGATAACTTATTCATGGAAGAGGTTTCTTGTGCCCAGTCTAGAAAAAACTCAGAAAGGCGTGCGTGTTCAAAGTCTGGTTCACGCGATTTCCACTTAAAAAGAATTTCGTTGATTATTTGTTTCTTTCATTTGAAGTGGTGGGCGTCCGACTTTTATTCTTATTTTTATTTTTAAAAACTGGTAATGTGTGGAAAATATTCTTTTTTTTTCGTTTTGTTGGAATAATAATAATAGTAAAATGAAAAAAAAAGGATTGGGAAGAATTAGCTTTTGACACAGAGGATGTTTCTGGGTAGGTGTATTTCTAGTAAAAAAAAAAAAAAAAAATGATTCTTTTTATTTGGATTGTTTCCTTCTTTTTTGCATCATGGTTCAACTACGCCATTAGTTAATAAAGTGCGGGTTGCTGTTGCCATTCAACCGAAATGGTGATTTTTCTTTTCTTTTTTTTTTTTTTTTTTTATTTTTTTTTTTTTTAATTTTTTATTTTTTTTTGCTTTTGTTTGTTTAACCTGTTAAAGAAAAAGGATTTTTATTTTATTTCTTTTTTCTTTTTTTTTTTTAATAATGTAATGGAAGGAGATACGGTTTTCGAGTCTGTTTAATAGCGATTGAGTGCAGAGTTTTGACAATGGAATTAAAGAAAAGTAGGAAAAAAAAAGAAATTAAATTACTTATCAAAAGCTATGTTTAATTCTTTAACTTTATTATAATTTACGTTTCCTTAATTTAAAGGAAAATAAATTTTTGTTGTTTATTAAATTTTAAAATGTTTCAGCTTAATAAATGTTGATATGAGAAATTTAATAATTAGGGAAATCTAAATTTGAATAGAATTTGGATGATTTTTAAGTTCTCTAGCCATTATGTAGGAGGAAACACAGTTACAGAAGTACATTAAATTCAAAATATTTAAAATAAAATATTTGTTTGAATAGACTAAATATTCATATATTTTTAATTTAAGGATAAATGTATAATTCATATATTTTATATTAAAGAATAAATATATAATTCACACATTTTAAATTAAATGACAGAATCTATGCATAATTTATGATTTAACTAAATCTACGTAATGTTATTTAGTGTTACTAACATAACACATCTAAATTAAACCTGGGAGTATTCGAATAATTAATTATAAAACAATCCATTAGTTTAACACCTTTTTTTCGGTTGAAACTCTCGTGCTAAATCGGTTTACAAGAAGGAGAAAAAAATACAATTACATTGTTTCTGCTTTGTCTGATTACGTTTCTTAGTGTCTTCTTGTAGTTTCAAGGCCTAATGGCCACCATAATTAAAGTAGTAATTCTCGCAACAGCCATTTTTTCTAGGTAAGAAACGGAGATCTAGACCACTGTTCACATGAGCGATCACTTCCAAAGCTTGAGGTTTGACAGCGCATTTCTGTCTATTTGACTATTTAATTTGTGCGGACAACTTATTCATGGAAGAGATTCTTGTGCCCAGTCTAGAAAAACTCAGAAATGAGTGCGGTGTTCGAAGTCTGGTTCACGCGATTTCCCACTTAAAAGAATTTTCTTTGATTATTTGTTTCTTTCATTTGAAGTGGTGGGCGGGACGATTTTTATTCTTATTTTTATTTTTAAAAACTGGCAATGCAAGGAAAATATTCTTTTTTCGTTTAGGTGGAATAATAATAATGAAGAGACAAAAAAAAAAAAAAAAAAAAGAATTTGAAAGAAATAGCTTTTGTGACAGAGGATGTTTCTGGTTAGGTGTGTTTCTAAACAAAAAGAAAGAAAAAATCCAAATAAAAATAATAATTTTTATTATTTTTATTTGGATTGTTTCTTCTCTTTTTCCGCGTCATGGTTCAACTGCGCCATTAGTTAATAAAGAGCATGTTGCTGTTGCCACTCATCCGAAATGACGATTTTTTTTTTTTTACTCCTTTTATTTTCGAGTTGTGTTGCTGTTTTCTGTTTTGTTTTTTTTTCTGTTTACGAAAAAGGATTTTTATTTATTTATAATTGTTTTTGTTTTTTTTAGAAAATAATGTAATGGAAGGAAATACGGTTTTTTCGAGTCTGTTTAATAGTGATTGAGTTCAGAGTTTTGACAATGGAATTAAGGAAAAGTATGAAAAAAAAAAAACGAATTTAAATTATTTTCAAGATCTATTTTCTTTTACATTTTATTTTTTAATTTCCTTTTCCTTATTTTAAAGTAGAACTAAAATTTTCAAAATTAAAGTAAGGGGATATGATCCAAGATATAATAAGACATGTCGAAACAAAATCCTGTCTCATTAACAAATAAATTGATTCATTCCGTAATATTCCATTTCATTAAATAAATGAAAGCGATTTAGTCAGAGAATATTTTTTGAGTTATTTAAAAAAATTAATTAAAATGGTAGTTATTTTTTTAATTTATTGGGTTGATTTTCTATAGAATTTGAACATGATATATTGTTAGCATTATATTTTTTTATACAATATCATGTTACACAAATGTAATTTTTACTGATCGAAATATTTGTAACAATACATTTACAATACAAACAGTTTTAAACAAAGATTCCAAAATATTTCATGTAATATAAAAAAATAAATAAAGAAAATCTGAATTTTAATTTAAAATTTATAAAATTAAAGTAGTTTATATTCAATTAATAATTAAATAAATTTTTTTTTAAATTGTTTGTTAGTTTATATTTATTAATAATTAAATAAATTGTTTAAATTAATAATTATCAAAATTATTTATTCTTTACTTTAACATTTCTTAATGTTACTAACACAACAAAAAACAGCTAAATTAAACTCACAGATTTAGAATAATTAATTACAAAACAATCCATCAATTTAACACCTTTTTCGGTTGAAAATATCGTGCTAAATCGGTTTACAGAAGAAAAAATTACAAGTACATTGTTTCCCTTTGTTTCATTACGTTTTATATTGTCTGCTTGTAGTTTCAAGGCCTAATGGCCACCATAATTAAAGTAATTCTCGCAACATCCATTTTGGCCTGAAAAGAAAGGAGATCTAGACTCTGTTCAAGTGAGCTATCATTTCCAAAGCTTGAGGTTAGACAGCACATTTCTGTCTATTTTACTATTTAATTTTTGCGGATAACTTATTCATGGAAGAGGTTCTTGTGCCCAGTCTAGAAAAACTCAGAAAGGCGTGCGTGTTCGAAGTCTGGTTCACGCGATTTCCACTTAAAAAGATTTTCTTTGATTATTTGTTTCTTTCATTTGAAGTGCTGGGCGGGACGATTTTTATTCTTATTTTTTATTTTTAAAAAATGACAATGTGAGGAAAATATTCTTTTTTTTTCATTTTGTTATAATAATAATAATAATAATAAAGAAAAAAATTATTAGGAAGAAATAGCTTTGTCACAGAGGATGATTCTGGGTAGGTGTGTTTCTAGACAAAAAAAATAATTCTTTTTATTTGGATTGTTCTTTCTGCGTCATGGTTCAACTACGCCATTAGTTAATAAAGAGCGTGTTGCTGTTGCCACTCAAACGAAATGGTGAATTTTTTTTTTATTCTTTATTTTTGAGTTGTGTTTGTTTTGTTTTTGTTTACGAATGATATTTATTTATTATTATTATTTTTTTTAAATAATGTAATGGCAGGAGATACGGTTTTCGAGTCTTTTTAATAGTGACAATGAAACTAAGGAAAAAAATGAATTTAAATTACTGATCAAAAAGTTATCCTAATTTTTTAAATTTTGTTATCATTTACGTTTCCTTAATTTAAAGGAAAAGAAAATTTTTGATGTTTAAAGTAAAATGATATGATTCAATGGTTCTGTTTAATAGTGATTGACTACAAAGTTTGGACAATAGAATTAAGGAAAAAAATATGAAAAAAATGAATTTATATTACTTATGAAAAGCTATCTTTAATTTTTTAACTTTTATTATCATTTATGTTTCTTTAATTTAAAGGAAAAGGACATTTTGATGGTTAAAAACTTTAAAATGTTTCAGTTTAATGTTGATATGAAAAATTTAATATTTAGGAAAATATTACTTTGAATAGAATTTGGATCATTGAAGTTCTCTTGCAGGAGGGAGAACGCTTACAGAAATAAATCAAATTCAAATTATTTAAAATTAAATATTTGTATGAATATATTAAAAATTCATATATTATAAATTAAAGAATAAATATATAATTCATATATTTAAATTAAAGGATAAATATATAATTCATGTAATATAAATTAAAGGACAAAATCTATGCATAATTTATGATTGAACTAAATCTACCTAATGTTATTTAGTGTTACTAACAAAAACACAACTAAATTAAACCTGGGAGATTTCGAATAATTAATTATAAAAGAATCCATCAATTTAACACCTTTTCCGTTTTAAAATCTCGTGCTAAATCGGTGAAATGAATAATGAAAGAAAAACACAAGTCCACTGTTTCTGCTTTGTCTGATTACGTTTTTTATTGTCTTCTTGTAGTTTCAGGCCTAGTGGCCACCATAATTAAAGTAATTCTCGCAACAGCCATTTTGGCCTGAAAGAACTAGTCCACAGTTCACGTGAGCGATCACTTCCAAAGCTTGAGTTTGGACAGCGAATTTCTGTCTATTTTACTATTTAATTTGTGCGGATAACTTATTCATGGAAGAGATTCTTGTGCCCAGTCTAGAAAAACTCAGAAAGGCGTGCGATGTTCGAAGTCTGGTTCACGCGATTTCCACTTAAAGAATTTTCTTTGATTATTTGTTTCTTTCATTTGAAGTGGTGGGCGGGACGATTTTTATTTTCATTTTTATTTTTAAAAACTGGCAATGTGAGGAAAATATTCTTTTTTTTTTTTGGTGGAATAGTAATAAGAAAGAAAGAAAAAAATGGAATTCGGAAGAAATAGCTTTTGTCACAAAGGATGTTTCTGGGTAGGTGTGTTTCTAGACAAAAAAATAATTCTTTTATTTGGATTTTATCCTTCTTTTCTGCGTCATGGTTCAACTACGCCATTAGTTAATAAAGAGCGTGTTGCTGTTGCCACTCAAACAAAAGGCGATTTTTTTTTTTTTTTTTTTTACTCTTTCATTTTCGAGTTGTGTTGTTGTTTTCTATTTTTTTTTTTTCCGGTTTACGAAAATGGATTTTTATTTATTTATTCATAATTTTTTTTTAGAAAATTATGTAATGGAGGAGATATGGTTTTCGAGTCTGTTTAATAGTGATTGAGTTTTGACGATGAAAGTAAGGAAAAAATTGAATTTAAAATCAAAAGTTATCTTTAATTTTTAAATTTTATTATCTTTCACGTTTCCTTAATTTAAAGGAAAAAAATTTGATGGTTAAAGTAAAATGGTATGATTCAAGATATAATAAGGTCATGTTAAACAATAATCATGTGTCATTAACAAATGAATTGATTTATCCGATGCTATTCCATTATATGCAATAAATGAAGGCGATTTATTCAGTTAATATTTGTTGATTTATTTAAAAATTTTTTATTAAAATGTCAATTATTTTTTTATCAATTTATTTTGTTGGTTTTTCTATGGAATTTGAATATAATATAGTTACCATGATATTTTTATCACAAAATCATGTTACACAAATGCATTTTTACTGGTCGTATTATTTGTAACAATACATTTACAATACAAACAGGTTTAAACAAAGATCCCAAAATATTTCAAATAATACGAAAAAACAAATAAATAAAATCTGAATTTTAATTTCAAAATTTATAAAATTAAAAGTAGTTTATATTCAATTAATAATTAAATAAAGTTTGTTAGTTTATATTTAATTAATAATTAAATAAGTTGTTTGTTAGTTTATATTTAATTAATAATTAAATAAATTGTTTAAATTAGAAATTATCAGCATTATTTATTTTTACTTTAACATTTCTCAGTGTTATTAATACAACAAGAAACAACACAACTCAACTAAATAAAACTCAGAGATTTCGAATAATTAATTATAACACAATCCATCAATTTAACACCTTTTTCGGTTGGAAATCTGGTGCTAAATCGGTTTACTGAAAGAAAAAAAACACAAGTACATTGTTTCCCTTTTGTTTGATTACATTTTTTATTGTCTTCGTGTAGTTTTCAAGGCCTAATGGCTACCATAATTAAAGTAGTAATTCTTGCAACAGCCATTTTGGCCTGAAAAGAAATGAGATCTAGACCACTGTTCACGCGAGCGATCGCTTCCAAAGCTTGAGTTTGGACAGCGCAATTCTGTCTATTTTACTGTTTAATTTGTGCGGATAACTTATTCATGGAAGAGGTTCTTGTGCCCAGTCTAGAAAAACTCAGAAAGGCGTGTTGTGTTCGAGAAGTTTAGTTCACGCGATTTTCCACTTAAAGAATTTTCTTTGATTATTTCTTTCTTTCATTTGAAGTGGTGGGCGGAACGATTTTTATTCTTATTTTTATTTTTAAAAAATGGCAATGTGAGGAAAATATTCTTGTTTTTGTTTTGGTGGAATAATAATAGTAAAGAGAAAAAAAAAAAGAATTTCGAAAGAAATAGCTTTTGTCACAGAGGATGTTTCAGGGTAGGTGTGTTTCTAGTAAAAAAAAAATTCTTGTTATTTGGATTGTTTCTTCTTCTTTTTCTGCGTCTTGGTTCAACTACGCCATTAGTTAATAAAGAGCGTGTTGCTGTTGCCACTCAACAGAAATGGGGATTTTTTTACTCTTTTATTTTCGAGTTGCGTTGTTTTCTGTTTTGTTTTGTTTATCCTGTTTACGAAAAAGGATTTTTAGTACATCTTTTTTTTTTTTTTTTTTTTTTTGAAAAATCATATAATGGAAGGAGATACGGTTTTCGAGTCTGTTAATAGTGATTAAGTTCAGCGTTTTGACAATGAAATTAAGGAAAAAATGCGAAAAAAACAATGAATTTAAATTTCTTATCAAAATCTTTATTTTTTAAGTTTTATTTTGATTTTCTTTTCCTTATTTTAGAGAACGAAAATTTTTTGAGGGTTAAAGTTAAAGGATATGATTCAAGATATAATGAATCATGTTGAACAATAATCATGCTTCATTAACAAATAAATTCATTTATTCTAAAATGTTCTGTTCTATTAAATAAATGAAAGTGATTTATTCAGATAATATTTGTTGAGTTATTTAAAAAATTAATTAAAATTTTAGTTATTTTTTTTTTAATTTATAGGGTTGATTTTTTTATAGAATCTGAACATGATATAGTTAGTATGAAATTATTATCACAATATCATGTTACACAAATGTATTTTTACTAATCAAACCATTTGTAACAATACATTTACAATACAAACAGGTTTAAACAAAGATTCCAAAAATATTTCATGCAATACGAAAAAATAAATAAATAAAAATCTGGAATTTTAATTTAAAATTTATAAAATTAAAGTAGTTTACATTCAATTAATAATTAAATAATTTGTTTGTTAGTTTATAATTATTTAATAATTAAATAAATTGTTTAAATTAATATATATATCAGCATAATTTACTCTTTACTTTAACATTTCTTAGTGTTACTAACACAACAAGAAACAACACAGAAATCAACTAAATGAAACTTTGAGAATTATTCGAATAATTAATTATAAAAACAATCCATTAATTTATCACCTTTTCGGTTGAAAATCTCGTTCTAAATCGGTTTACAGAAGAAGAAAAATACAAGTACATTGTTTCCCTTTTGTCTGATTACGTTTTTTATTGTCTTCTTGTAGTTTCAAGGCCTAATGGCCACCATAATTAAAGTAATTCTCGCAACAGTCATTTCGGCCTTGAATGAAAGGAGATCTAGACCACTGTTCCAGTGAGCGATCACTTCCAAAGCTTGAGGTTGGACAGCGCATTTCTGTCTATTTTACTGTTTAATTTGTGAGAATAACTTATTCATGGAAGAGGTTCTTGTGCCCAGTCTAGAAAAACTCAGAAAGGCGTGCGCTGTTCGAAGTCTGGTTCACGCGATTTCCACTTAAAGAATTTTCTTTGATTATTTGTTTCTTTCATTTGAAGTGGTGGGCGGGACGATTTTTTATTCTTATTTTTATTTTTAAAAACTGGCAATGCGAGGAAAATATTCTTTTTTTCGTTTTGTTGGATTAATAATAATAATAAAAAGAATTGGGAAGAAATAGTTTTTGTCACAGAGGATGTTTCTAGGTAGGTGTGTTTCTAGTAAAAAAAAAATTATTTTTATTTGTATTGTTTCTTCTTCTTTTTCTGTGTCATGGTTCAACTACGCCATTAGTTAATAAAGAGCGTGTTGCTGTTGCCACCAACCGAAATGACGATTTTTTTTATTCTTTTATTTTCGAGTTGTATTGTTTTTGTTTTCCTGTTTACGAAAAAGGAGTTTTATTTTATTTATTTATTTTAAAAATATTGTAATGGAAGGAGATACGGTTTTCGAGTCTGTTTAATAGCGATTGAGTTTAGAGTTTTGACAATGGAATTGGGGGAAAAATAGTGAAAAAAAGGAATTTAAATTACTTATCAAAAGCTATGAATTTTATTTTGATTTCCTTTTCCTTATTTTAAAGAATGAAAATATTTGATGGCTAGAATAAAATTCAAGATATAATAAGACATGTTTTATTAACTAATAAGTGGATTGAATAAAACCTGTTAACTGCATTTTAAAAAGAGTTAAATTCATTTTAAAATTTGTTTATACTAAAAATGAAAAGTTATAAAATTCTGTTTTTTTTTTCAACTGTCGAACAAAATGCTTCCGATTATGTTTAAGTAATTATTAATGATTAAATATTATTATTTACTTATTTATTTTACAAGATTGGCCCTTAAGCTATTAGTTCACGGGCTCTCCAGTACTTTTTGACCATGTCTTTATACCGAGAAAGTCATTATTAAATATTCAAAAGTCATAACATAAAGTCACACAAAATACGAGATGGGGAATCCACCACTCAATTCTATAGAGGTGGTCACGTAAACAGTCTTGACCAGTCAAAAGTCTAAATAGAGTAATAGAGTAATCTAATATATCATCATTTATTTAAAGCGCGTTGCATCATATATTGTTTAAGAATTTTTTAAGAGTCAAGTTAACAAATAATTTAGCCATATGAAATAAAAAGATAGGATTAATACGTTGCTCTACCAAATTTACTTTCTTAACCAGTATATCAGCTTTTCGTTGCCCATAATTTCATTGTGGGCTGGAATCCATTGGAAAAAAAATTCTGCATGCCACCGTCTTAAGCAAAGGCTTAAAGTCCAAGATTCTTAGGGAATTATTTTGATTATTCAAAAGGATTTTGAAGGGCACTCTTAAGTCAGATAATATGACTACTTTTATAAAGGAGTGACTACGAATCAAGACACTCCTTTCCTCCCTAATGATTATATGGAAATTTAGTGGTTCATAATCCAAATATTTTTTTTCAAAGAAATTTCTGTTTCTTATGTAAATTTTCTTTATGTAAAATATTTAGATATTATTTTTTGTGTTTCTCTCTATTTCGTTTTCCAAAAATAATAATAATAATAATAATAATAATAAAGTATTAATTTATGAAAAAAAGTTTTAAATCTAAAATACATATGATTTAATGGCAACTTTTTTTATCAAAAGCACTAGACAAGAATTAAATAATTCTTTTTAAATATATATATATATATATATATTTTTGTCACCTCTGAATGATATTTGCATTCCAAAAATTTTAAAAATATAAAATATTTTATAAAATTTAAGTAGCATATATATTTCTGTAAGCTAAGGAAAATACAAAATTCTTTAAAATTAATGAGTATCAGCATTATTTAATCGTTCAACATTATTACTACAAGCAGTAAAATTTAAAAATCCTCTAATGATAAGCTATAGTAAATCTAATGATATATAATTAATAAAAATCTAATGAAAATAAAAAATCTTATAATGATAAATCTTATATAATCTTAATAATAAAAATCTAATGAACAAAATTTAATGATACATGAATCTAATGATAATAATAATATGGTGATAAAAATCGAATGTTATAAAATCTAATTATAAAAATCCAATGGTCAAAACTTAATGATATATGAATTTAATGAGAATAATAATAATATGATGATAAAAAATCTAATATTATATTAAAAATCTAATATTATAACATCTCTATTAAAAAATCTAATATTATTACATCTCTATAAAAATCTAATATTATAACATCTCTATTAAAAATCTAATATTATTACATCCCTATTAAAAAATCTAATTATAATCATAAAAAATGATAAAATCTAATTACTTAGTGGTAAGATGAAAATAGAATTGTTAATCTAATGATAATCATGGGATCAAAGTCTATAAATCTGTAGGCCACAATATCTTGAGTTGTGTTCGAAAAGAAGAGAGGAACGCATGATTCCTCTTAGTGTTAATCCTCTGAAAAGTTTGTTCTAAATTCTGATTGAAAAATATATGAACAGAGTAGAAGGCTCCTGTAGTGAACTGAGGTAACGTTGAATTTGTTACATATCTGACTTTCTAATAGCAAATGACGTTATCAAATTAATACACCCCTATATTAACAACAACTTATAACTTTGTTTAGTATTATTTTTTTGTTGCAAAACCGAATGCCTGATTAAACAAATACTTGAGATATATTCGATCATATTACAGAGATAATTCATCAAATGTTATTCAAAAATTATAATTTGTGTCATCAACTCGGTTGGATTTTTCATTTAAAGCTACTCATTATTCATTCCGTGCGACTCATAAATCATTTCCCAGTGATTGAATATGTAGGCGCTTTAATGAGATTTTACCAAAATTCAATTAAAGCTTCCTCGTTAAAGCAACAGAATTAAAATTTTTTTTTTCCACTGCGCGCTGGATTTCTGTTGTTCCAGCTTTAATTTATTGCGGAGATAGTTGCGAAAGTAGATTATCCAATCAAACAGATAGCGTCACTGAAAGCATTAATTTGTATTTGGAATTATTACAGAGTTTGGGTGCGTGACATTAATTTCAAAAACGTTGTTGTTTAACAATGTTCATTAGCTATTCATCCCTCAAAGTTTTAGAATGAGTGAGTTGATTTAATTAGGTTTTCATACTGATGTTAGTTCAACTTCTTCCTTAATTTTAATGATGTGTAATAGATTTTACTTACAGTTTCTTGTTAAAAGAAACTAAGATTTCAGAATTTGTATGAAACCGTTTTAATAAGATAAGATGTAAGTTTCTTATTTTATTATTAAGAAGAAATTCAGGAAAATGGTGTACTGTAACAATTAAAAAAATTTTTTTTTTTGTGAAATAGTTTAAATTTCTCATGTATTATATCATTAAAAGAGTATTTTATGTAATATAGTATCTATAATAAAATGAAATATAGTTTGAAGTTGCTAATCGATCTCATTCAATAACATCAAGTGATGTTTGTCAATAAAATACGCAACTTTTCGTATGTAATATCAGCAATTTAAGTCATAATGGTTAAAGAATATTAGACAACTCAAAAATAAACATTTTTCACATAGCAAAATATGAACGCGCGTGAAACAGATGAAAGGACATACACTCATGTCCATAAATTAATTATAATGAAGTCCAGGCAAAGAAAAGAGACATAAGCACAACAAATTTGACTTATTTGTAAAGTCTATTTATTAAACAAAAAGGTAAAGAACAAAAAAGATGCTATATGTTTGACATAATTAATAAAAATTGCGATTTTTACTCCCTGGAGCAAATTTCAAAATAGAACCTATTGACAAAAAACAGTATAACATGGTTAGTATGATGGTTAATATGGAGTATGTCTCCCGGACGATGCAATACAGGCCTTACAACGCCTAGGCATGCTGAGTATCAAATTATCAATCTGATCTTGGGGAATATTACACCACTCATCAAGCAATGCCCTTCAAAGTTCCGGTTGACAGGTGGGACGGGGTTGACGGGCTGCAATTCGTCGGCCAAGCATATCCCACACATGCTCTATTGGATTCAAGTCCGGTGAGTATGCTGGCCAATCCATACGGGTGATATCCTCCAATTGAAGGCATTCGTCTACAATGTTTGCACAATGAGGACGGGCGTTGTCATCCATAAACAGAAATTCAACACCCATGGCGCCCCGAAACAAACGTACATGCTATTCCAGAATGACTCCCGATAGATGTGGCCTGTCATCGTTACACTCTGAACATGCAGGTCAGTTCTGGAACCAAGAATAATTCCTCCCCAAACGAGCCATCCTGCACCACCGTAACGGTGTCGTTCAATGGTGTTCTCTTGGTGGTAACGGGTACCTGGCGCTCTCCATATGAAAGTCCGGCGAGAATCAGACTGCAAACTAAACCTGGACTCGTCGGAAAACATCACACCAGACCACTGTTGCGGTGTCCACAATGCATACTCTCTACTCCAGGTTAATCGCAGGCGACAGTGAGTTGCGGTAAGTGGAACACATCTGACAGGCCTACGAGCATATAGACCAATGTGCCCTAAGCGTCTGTACACGGTCTGCCTTGAAACTTCTTTCAATTTCTGTGTGATTCTGAATTATCCTTAATTTATGGACATGAGTGTATTTCCTAAAGAAAAACAATTAACATCGATATTTTTAGATTTTCTTTTAAATTAAATTAAGAATCATCTGCATAAACAAGAACAAAATGAAATTCAAAATCATAGGATTTTTTGTATTTTTATGACCAACGATATACTTGAATAATTTTTATTTTCGTGTGATTTAAAAAATTAAAAATGAATGAAAAAAATCATCTCGTACCTTTCAGTCCATTTCCTGTAAAGGTGGGTTTCCACTGGATTTTCAAACTCAGATCGTAGAACGCCAGCCAATCGGAAACTTGATATCTTGCACAATTAGGCTTCCTATTGGCTGATTTTCTTCCACTTTGAAAGATTTTAGTATCTGGGGAAAGCTGACTTTTTAATGGAAGATGAATATAATGTTTGCGAAGAGATGGATTGTCCAAGGTGGGCCGTTCAGTCGGCGAACACGATTTCCATATATGTCCAACACGATTCCCTTATTCGTCCAACATCGATTTCGTTGTTTTCTGTCAATTTCCTTATTTGTCCAACATCGATTTCTTTGTTTTCTGTCGATTTCTTTATTTGTCCAATAACGTTTTTTTTTTTCTTTTAAAAACAACTTAAGGATCTTTACTAAACTATGAATCTCATCGGAAGTACACTTATTGCGCCATTGAAGAAGAAGATTTGGAATTATCCTCCAAAACATTTCGTAACCACTTTTACACTTTTCGGTAACCTATTGGAATGTAAATTAAACGTCATTCCAATCTATTTATTTTATTTTTATTAAATTCTAAGAGTTTTTTATCACTTTTATGGTATACTTTTATAAACAAATTAATAAAATAATAGTGAAACTTTCTCTAAAAAAATGTACCACAATAAAAAAAGTGCCATATTTAAGAAATCCGGCCATATATTTGCATACATTTACACCTATTCTTCTATTAATACAATTCAAAAACAGAAACCAAGAAAATAAAAACAATCAAAATGAAATCCTTTATGGCTTTTCTCTCTTGAGTTGCTTCCTTCGATTACGTTGAAAACTGGAACGCGAACTTATTTTCTACAAACAATTCCGAAATTCATAAAGTCAATTCTAAACTCTCTAGCTTCTAGAAAAGAAAAAAAAGGGGGTGGGTTGCGAGAAAATACTTCCATCCTTTGCTAATAAAACCTCCTAGGAGTTTCCAGACGTTGTTGTTTTCTGACTCTGCAACTTTCGGCAGAGAGATTTGTACTTTTCGTTAACAGAGCCGTAAATCAGAGCTGTAAAAATGTCTTCCAGTCCCATGGGACCAAAGCGTCTCGCTAAAAAGAAAGGTACATGCATGGGTTTCGGCCTTGTTTTATGTGCTGAGAACTCAGAGTCAACTTGGGGTTGAATCGGAAACAATTCGCTTTTTGACATCAAGTTCTTTATGGAAATAATAAGTTCGCAAGGAATCATGGGACGACTTTGTTCGAAAGATCTGTTTGTATTCAAATTGTATTAAAGGAGCGATGATGGATTTTATTGTCACACTAATAAGGGATTCGCGTTAAAAGGTTTATTACGATGAAAACGAATAACAGCAATATTGGATACTCTGGAGGGTATTTTTATGTTCAAGTCATTAAATTTCGCTTTACTTAGAAATTTTTCAAGATAATCTTCTTGATATAATTTGAAAATATTGACGGAATCTGTAAATCTTTTATGAGTTAGATTAAATTTCTGTTGTTGTTGTTGCAAAATAGTACATTTTTGTTCTTTTTCAATATCAAATGATTATTTTTTTTATCGTCTACTGATCCACGATGGGACGTTTCATGCTTTTGAAACCTGGAAATGAAGAAAATTTGTTGAAGATGTTTGAAGAAATGTATTTTCTTTGGACAAATTTAATTCAGTTTTCAATAATTTTTAGTATTTTTAAATTTTTAAGCAGGGCATGATGGTCGAGTGACTAACGCTCTGATGCTGAGGGTGTTTCGGGTTTGAGTCCTGGCGGTGCTATGGATGTTTGTAGAAGTTCGGTATCCACTTTAAACCATAGGCTGTAATATGACTGTAGGGCTGACAATCCTGATTGTAGGCTGACAATCCTGATTGTAGGCTGACAATCTAGCTCATAAAAGATTTTGTGATTCCATCAATATTTTCAAATTATGTTAAGAAAATTCTCTTGGAAAAAATTGAAGTAAAGGGAAATTTAATGATTTGCACATATACCTTCCCCCTCCCAGAAAATTCAATATAACTGTAACTTCTTTTCATCCAATGTCATGATAATAAACCTTTTAACACGAATCCCTTATTAGCGTATGACAACAAAATCCATCATCGCTCCTTTAATACAATTTGGAATACAAACAGATCTTCCGAACAAAGTCGTCCCATGGTTCCTTGCGAACTTATTATTTCCATAAAGAACTTGATGTCAAGAAGCAAATTGTTTCAGCTCAACCCCCAAGTTGACTCTGAGTTTTCAGCACATAAAACAAGCCGAACGGACCGAAACCTATGCATGTACCTTTTCTTTTTTAGCAGAGACGCTTTGGTCCCAGAGGACTGGAAGACATTTCTTTACAACTCTGATTTACGGCTCTGTTAACGAAAAGTGCAAATCTCTCTGCCGAAAGTTGCAGAGTCAGAAAACAACGACGTCTGGAAACTCCCAGAAGGTTTTATTAGTAAAGGATGGAAGTATTTTCTCGCCCCCCACCTCCTTTTTGTTTTCTTTTTCTTTTTCTTGAAGCTAGTCAGTTCAGAATTGACTTTATGAATTTTGGAATTGTTTGTAGAAAATAAGTTCGCGTTCCCAGTTTCCAAAGTAAGAATCGTAATCGAAGGAAGTAACTCAGGAGAGGAAAGCCATAAAGGATTTCATTTTGATTGTTTTTATTTTCCTGATTTTTTTTTTTTTTTTCGATTATATTAATAGAAGATTGGTTTAAACGTATGCACTAGAAAATAAGGCTTGTAGCATTTTTTTTTTTTTTTTTTTTTTTATTATCGCGCAAGAATTTTGAGATTTCATTCCCAGGAGAGAGGAACGTATATTTTTGACAAGTATATAATAACAATTGCTCGCTCAAATTTGACAGCAGAAAAGCAGCGTTGTGGGTAGTTACATTACATGCAATTGGTGTTTTGCACTAATGAGAACAATCCGTCACTCAAATCTGATAGAAGATATTCGGTGTCATGTATAATGAGACTCAGGAAATTATCGAATATCCGTGCTACCTTCACAGGTTGAAAACACTACAGATTGATTATGAACTATACCATGAATTGTTCTATCGTGATAAGTGATAGACCATGAGTTGAGAAATGAATGATGGAAGCTGGCCCCTCCTCTGGACGGGTTGTCTTAAAAAGAGATTTTTTTGGCGAAGAAGCAAGCAGATATTCAGTACCATGTAGAATGAGGAAATTAGCGAATGACAGGTCGAAACAACTATAGATTTAATATGAAATGCCCCACCGTGATTGGTGATAGACCATGAGCTGAGAAATGTCTACTCAATGAGAAGTGAGGGAAGTTGAGCCTCCCTATTACATATATTTATATATATCTGGATGAAATAGTTAAAATATAAAATCATTATTTTTTTTTTCTTTCACTTTGTATTTTACATTTGATTATTTAGCAAATAGTTCACATTTATAAAAAAATTGAAATTTTTTCTCAATAAGAATCTCAAAATTTGTGTTTTAAACCGTCTGCGTTAATACGTGCTGCATTAATAACAGAAAAGGACTAAAAAATTCAAATACCAGTCAATGTCCCAGTTATTGGAAAAATTTAAATGTTAAATTCGATAATGTGTAAAATATTTAATATAAATGTATTAACGACAAATTACTAATAAGGAAATGTAGAATTATAAAATATTTTTGCATGGAAGTTTCTTTCAATAAGAAAAATTTATCTCGATGTAGTATTTAAAATAAAACATTAATTTTTTTTTTTCTTTCATTTCGCATTTAATATCTGATTACTTAGCAAACAACTCGAATTTATAATAAAGAAAAATAATTGGAATGCAAAACTAAATATTTTTCACAATCTCCGTCAAATTATTTAAGACTCAGAAATATCAAAGGGCAAAATTAATAAATAAAAGAGCAATTAATTACCACAATTAAACATGTAATATTTATAGAAGAATGCATCCATTTTTTTAATAAAAAGACTGGCATCAAATTTTCCTTTCTTGCAGCATTCTCAATTTATTAATTATTTGATTCTTTTTTTTTTTTTAATATTTAGCGACTGGAAATAAGTACATATTTAAATTTTAATACTTGGATGTTATTTAAAAATAGTATGCTTTATAATTATCATTTTTTTTTTAAATTGGAAATACAAAGTAATGTTTATGGCAATTAATCAAAGATGATTATATTTAAATTACCAATACTATAAAGATCGTTAAATTAAAAAGTAAAATTTACGAAAAAAGGACGTGAAATGAAATACAGCATCGACATAGTTCTTGTTTATGTTATATTTAAGTTTTCGTTATATTTTTCAAATAAACATTTAAAAAATACCTATAAATACTATTTATTTAAAGTCAGTGTTATTAGAAAAATAAATGTTTAATTTTTAAAAATATAAATAAATAATTATTTATAAAATAAATAAATAAATAAAAATAAAAAATAAATATAAAATAAAAATAAATAAAAAAAATGAAAAATTAAATAAATAAAAATAAAAATTAAAATTAAAAACGGTCCTTTTTGAATAATAAGCAATTATTAGTTAAATAAATATTTACACAAATCAAAATAATAGTCAAATAAATAAATATTAAAAAAAAAAAAAACATAAATACATTTTTAAACAAATAAATATTAAAACAAAACAAATAGTAAATAAATATTTAAATAAATAAACATTAAAACAAAACAAATAGTAAATAAATATTTAAATAAATAAATATTAAAACAAAACAAATAATAAATAAATATTTAAACAAATCCTTTTACTGGTTAAAATAAAAATAATTCATCGCTTAACTCTAAATAATCTCTATAATGCATTTTTTTAATTACTGAAAGAAAAGTTTTTATTATTTAATTTTTAATGTGTACAAATTTTTCTGTTATTTATCACACATTAAAATTTTTAAAAAATATTATATGGAAAATGTTATTAATATTTTTTTTTTTCCAGATGAATTAATGCTTTAAAATCTTAAATATTGGATCGATGTCTATGATATATTCATGCTATGTATTTAACCTTTGAAAGTCCAGCTTTAGCTCTACTAAAGATGAAAAAAAATTATTTTATTCCTGATGTAACTTGATCGGCTACCATAAAGCACTACAATTTTACCTATAAAGGTTTCGAATGACAGAAAAAACAGAGAATATACATTTCAATTCTCATTTTTTCCTTAACATTCTTTGTTTTTCCTATTCTTTTGTCGGAAAAATTTGGATTATGTATTAAAACACAGTTGTTTGTTTTTAAAAATATAAAAAGAAAGAGATTATATACAGAAATTTTGGTAAACATCGAAGCAAAATAATTTACTGCAAAATAGTCGCTAAATCTTGTTTGTGCTACTAAATTATTAATTTTACTTTCTTCATTGGGTATTACAATTGTCATTAAGATAAGATATTTCTTCAAAAACAAAATAATGCATATTAATAATAAATAAATACATAAACAAAAAATTTTAATGATGGACTGATATACTGGTTACTTATAAAATTTATAATTTAATGTAAAAACAAAACGCATAATAGCAATCTTAAAAAATAAATAAATAAATAAAAAATAAAATAAAAAATTAATAATAAATAAAAAAACGCCTTTTTTTTGAATAATAAACCATTATTAGTCAAATAAATATTTGAACAAACGTTTTCACGGGTTAAAATAAAATAATTCATCACTTAACTCAAAAAAAATAATAATAGTAATTTAATATATTTTTTAAAAATATTGTAAGGCAAGTTGTGTATTATTGAATATTTAATATGTGGAAATTTTTCTGTTATTTATCATGCATTAAAACTTTTAAAATAATGTGTGGAAAATGATATTAATATCTTTTAGCTCTACTAAAAATAAAAGAAAAAATTATATTCATAATGTAATTTGATCGAAAACCATAAAACACTATAATTTTACCTATAAAAGTTTGCAATGACTGCAAAAAGAGAGAACATTACATTTCATTTTTCGTTTTTCTTAAAATTTTTACGTTTCCCCCTATTTTTTTTTACTGAAAAAAATTTGCATTATGCATTAAAAATACAGTTGTTTGTATAAAAATATCTACTCAGTTTTTAAAAATATAAAGAAAAAGGTTCTCATCTATGGTAATTTTGGTAAACTTTGAAGCAAAATAATTTTCTGCAAAATAATCGTTAAATTTTGCTTCTGCAACTAAATTATTAATTTTTCTTTCTTCATTGTGTAAGGTTTAATTATTATCATATAGCCATGAGAGGTCGTGACTGTGACCAGTAACTGTGACCTTAACTGTGTGGTCCAGTGTGGTAAGTAGATGCGGTGAGATTTGGAGACCACGAGGAGAACGCTAGGACCGTCGGAACGATATAGATGGTCAGGGACCGGTACTTGGTTTTTAACAATTAATGCTATTGTAGAAGAGGCCCAGGGTCCATGTGTATGTATGTATTAATATTGTAAATAAACTAATATAAATAGAAAGAGAGATTGGTATTACATCCTGACACAAATAGTCGCTAGCAAGCGGCTAACAATTGGGTATTATAATTGTGATTAAAATAAGATATTTTTCATATAATAATAAATATCATAAATAAATAAATAAAAATAATGGTAGTTGGATGGGCCGATATACAGGTTATTAATGAAATTTAGCATTTAATGTAAGAACAAAACGCATAACAATAATCTTAATAAATAAAAAGAACAATAGAATTCAAAACGATTTTCTTTTCTTGTATATTTATTATTTTCATCATGAAACCAATATTCAATCATAATAGATGATGAAACTAATAATTTTAAAAGCATTTAGAAAAATGAAAACAAAAAATGATTAATGATAAATATTGTAAAATTACAAATAAATCATTGTAATAAAATGTGTCATTTTAGTGAGAATCTTAATACGTGAGTCTAGATAAGTACAGAATTATACTCCTTGAAACATTTTAAGACTTCAGAAAAAAGTTATAAATATTTCTGAAGTGGATGATAAGATGAATGATAATAAAATGTTTGTAGTAAAAGGCAAATAACATGTACTCAGAACTTTTTCACTCAAATGTGCTCATTCTAGTTTAGATCATTCACCACCTGCATGTTAAGCTTATTAATGGTATTATATAAGGATCTATTAAGCTAATTACTGACATCATACAAGGACTTATTAAGCTAATTAATGGTATTAAGGACTTGTGATGCTAATTATTAGTATTATATAAGAACCTATTAAATGTATCTGCCTAATCCACAAGGCAGATACATTTAACGGCCTCTATGTAAACTTTCATTGATAATTAATTATTAGAAGAATTAATAATCTTCCATGTAGTATGTATATCTCATTAGAAAAAAAATTGGAAAACTCCAAATAGGCATATTGTCATTGTTAGACATATTGTTATAGTCTTCACTGAGTTTACTCATTTTTAAAAACATTGGCAATAACATGTGTCATCAATG
Organism: Caerostris extrusa; assembly: GCA_021605095.1. Taxonomy (NCBI): domain Eukaryota; kingdom Metazoa; phylum Arthropoda; class Arachnida; order Araneae; family Araneidae; genus Caerostris; species Caerostris extrusa. The sequence goes on along the minus strand of BPLR01005692.1, from coordinate 48,665 downwards.
ACAATCCATTCACGCAGAAACATTAAGTCAAGGATCTTCAAGTAGAAGAATAGAAGAACATCAAGGAATGGTTATATCTACTGTATTTTATTATATAATGTTTTCAACAGTATGTAAATTTGTATGGTTTTCACTGAATCTACTCCTTTCTGAAAAAACATTGCCATTGGTTCCACTTATGTTAGCTACATAAAGAGCACCAATTAATGATGAAAGACGAACATTTAGGGGTAATTCTCTCCATTTATATGTTATATGTTATTATCGTGTTCCACTTTTATGTTAGCACGAACAGAACACCAATTAATGAATGATAAAGGACGGAGATTTAGGGGTAACTTCTCCCCCATTTTCATGTTATATAGGAGATAACCCGTAAAATTCTCGCTAGAATCATGATTGCTAATGCGAGATGCAAATCGCCATAGATTCTTCTTGTTTCTAAAAGCAGTGACTGAAACATATACCAACAACGGATTCAAAATTGAGATCTATTGCACGCTAACTCCTCACGTTAATACTGGGTCAAGGGTCTTGCTACAAAATGCATTAATTATTTAAAAATATAATGAATAGGCAAAAGTAAAACTCATAATAAAGCCTAAACAAAATATTTCTTTTTGATTTTTACAAACATTCATTTCAGTTCAATTGAACTAAATACTAAATAAATAAATAAAACGGAGAAAAAAATTACAAATCTCAAAAACCACAAACCACAAAAATAAATAAATAAAATAGCACCCAACAAAGCCGAAACACAATAATTTAAAACAGCACGAAAGTTATAATTTCCTCCTTTTCCTAAATTCCCTAAAAATCGCGAAAAGAGATAACCACAGAAAGAAAGAAAAACAAAATGAAAAATAATTTAAATGAATGATAATGCGCCTTTTTTTTCTGTTTTGAATCGCCCTCCCATATCCTCCCCGGAGAGATTAAAACTTTCATACTCGACTTTTTTTTTTTTCCTGAGGTCATTTTTTTTTTTTTTTTTTCATGCCGTCGAGTGCCTAGTCATTTGTCAAAAAGTTACACCGAAAAGCCAAAAATTAGCACATCAGTTACGGTCTACTTTTAGCTGCATTTCTTTATTGCCGCTAATTCTAATGAGATGGAATGGTAGAGAAGAGGTATTAGACAGCGAAGTATACTTAAGGTAATGGATGGCCGGATGGAATTAAAATGAATGGGAAAGAAATCTTTATAAAATAAAAGAGTTTAATGGAGACATTACACTTCACATATTATGTCAGAAATAGAAGAGAATGAGTTATTGACATTACTATTTCAAAATGGAGTATCGACTTTCGGTATACTGCATTTTGTTCGACAGAAAAAAAAAATGTTTTGAAAAAATATTTAGAATGGCCATGAAATAGTATTTTCTAGCTTAGATGAAAGTAGATTTTGGTTCTATTTCAATAGTGTCATGCAAAAAAAAATTGCTCGTAAAGGAGAATATCTTATCGGCAACAAGACTTTCTAATTTGAATTTTACAGATTTTGGCCATCATTAAAGAAGTGACTACTTACATTTATTGAAGGTCTTCCGGGGGTATTTTTACCGACGAAAATTCAAAAGAATGAAATTAATACAGTAATTAATATAGTAGTTATAATATATTCATAAAAATTACAAAATGGGTTCATGTCCGTATATTGAGCAGGAAATCGTTCTCACACTAAAGTATCAGAAAAAAATCAGAAATATTAGGAAAAATCAACTCACTCAACCCAAACAACTCGTACATCAGAAGAAGATTGATATTATTTAATGTCACGTAATGAAAAAGTGAATTAATATTCAATGATACACCTTTAAAAAAGATATTTTTCAATGCGTAGCTTTCATGCTTTTACAAAGCTTTACATTGCATGCTTTCATGCTTTTACAATGCTTCTTTTTTACATTGCATGCTTTTTACAATGCTTTTTCAATTTAGAATTCTTTTCAAGGGCTCTTTCAATTCAGCCCCATAATGGACCAAGGCCGTTTACTGCTTTCGATTTTGGCAGATTTCGAGAGAGGAGATGTCTTCTTTTTACGGGGTAGGGGTTGTCAGTCTTACTCCCAGTAGTCATATTAGACTGTAACCTATGGTTTAAAGTGTAATTCTAAACCACTTTAAGCATCCCAGCACCACCAAGACTCGCCGAAACTTATGGCACCGAGCGCCAGAGAGCTAGCCACTCATCCAACAGGCCTATACATATACATACACTGAAGTGACAAAAGTCATGGAATAGCAATATGCAAATTTTCAGATGGCAGTAGCATCGCGTAGAACAGGTATAAATGCGCAGTGCTTTCATTTCTGTTCAAGTTATTCATGTGAAGAGGTTTTGACGTGATGATGACCGCACGACGGGAATTAACAGACTTTGAACGCGGAATGTTAGTTGGAGCTGGACGCATGGGTCATGCCATTTCGGAAATCGTTAGGGAATTCAACATTCCCAGATCCACTGTGTCAAGAGTGTGCCGAGAGTAGGAAATTTCAGGCATAATATCCCACCATGGACAGCGCAGTGGTCGACCGCCTGCACTTAACGACCGAGACCGGCGACGTCTGCAAAGAGTCGTAAATTCTAACAGACAAGCAACACTGCGTCAAATAACCGCAGAAATCAATGTGGGACGTACAAGGGACTTGTCTGTTAGGACTGTGCGGAGAAATTTGGCTTTCTTGGGCTATTCCAGCAGAAGACCGACTCGAGTGCCTTTACTGACAGAACGACATCGCTTGCAGCGACTCTCGTGGGCACGTGAGCATATCGGTTGGTCCCTAGATGAATGGAAAACCGTGGCCTGGTCCGATGAGTCACGATTTCAGTTGGTAAGAGCTGAGGTAGGGTTTGAGTGTGGCGCAGACCCCACGAAGCCATGGACCCAAACTGTCAGCAAGGCACTGTTCAAGCTGGTGGTGGCTCCGTAATGGTGTGGGCCGTTTTTTCATGGCATGGACTTGGTCCTCTGGTGCGACTGGACCGAACATTGACTGGAAATGCTTATGTTCAGCTACTTGGAGATCACTTGCAGCCATTCATGGACTTCATGTACAAAAAAAACAACGATGGGATTTTTATGGATGACAATGCGCCATGTCACCGGGTCACAACTGTTCGCGATTGGTTTGAAGAACATTCTGGACAATTCCAACGAATGATCTGGCCACCTAGATCGCCCGACATGAATCCATCGAGCATTTATGGGACATCATCGAGAGGTCTGTTCGTGCCCAAAAATCCTGCACCATCAACGCTTTCACAATTATGGATGTCTATCGAGACAGCATGGCTCAATATTCCTGCAGAAGACTTCCAACGACTTGTTGAGTCCATGCCATGTCGAGTTGCTGCACTTCGCCGGGCGAAAGGAGGGCCGACACGATATTAAGAGGTATCCCATGACTTTTGTCACTTCAGTGTATACAAAACATGAAAAAACATGTTTGTTTGAACAACAAAATCCACAACATTATTCGCTACTAGCAAATGGTATAGCAAAACTTATTGGTGAGTCTAGAATCCCACCCATCCACACAAATAAAAATAAATAAAATAAATAAAAAATAACAAAATAACAAAAGATCGAATGAGCTGTAAGGCTAATGATTAAATGAAACAATTAAAATAAAAGGATGGGGGAAAGAGAGAGAGGAAAAAACACGAAGTAAAAAAGGGCGAGATACATGTATTCACATCGACAAAGGGTGGGAGATGGAAGGGGGGCGTTGAAAGTCGTGAAACAGAAGTGGTGGTAGGAACGTCAGAATTCCATGAACTTGAGGGGTCGGTACTTCTTATCTTCTATTGCTGGGGGCAGAAGGGTGGAAGGAGAAACGTTTTCGTTTGAGTTTTCATGTTATCTCAGAAAAAGCAGAGTATTCATTGTAAGATGCAATTCTTGTTTCTTTAAAGGTTTCAGTTGAATGTTTTTGTATCAGTTTAGTGTTTCTTTACTTTAACTAGATATCTTTAGTTAAGGAGGCCGTAAGTTGTGATTCCATCTAGTAGTTGCGTAGATGAAGTGATATTTTACATTTAGTTGTGTAAAGAAAGTTTGGGTTTGGACAATTGGTTTCTTGCGATTTCAGATATTAGATATTTGATGAAGTCTTCTATTTCTATTTTTAAATCTTGATGAATTGTGGTGTTATGAACATACCTGGACACTACTCGAAAATACGTATATGTTATGCATATGTACTGTTAGATCATAAATATATCACCAAACCTCCTAATTATTCCCATGGTGTTCTTTGATTCCTTTCTGTGTACACTACTGAAGCAAAATGCATTACCAACCCTCTATCCTGCTATTGCCGTGCAATTCCGAGTCATATAAATGAGCACTACCTCTCGTAGAAAAGAATAAGCCTTGTATCTTATATATACACTCAAGAGCCAAAACATTATGACCACCTGTCAATAACGAGTTGGCCCACCTTTGGCGCGCACCACAGCTTCAACCCGCCTTGGCATTGATTAATACCACCACTTAATACCAGTTAAATACCGCTTCCTTCCACGTGCCTTCCACGTCATCCAGGCGAGTTCATTGCAAAATGTAGGGGTGGCCATAATGTTTTGGCTCTTGAGTGTATATATATATATATATATATATATATATGTGTGTGTGTGTGTGTGTGTGTGTGCGTGTAGGAGTGTGATGTGTTGTGCTTTGACCAGTATCTAGAGATATTTTAAAAAGCAAACAGAAAAGAAAAAACAGAGTGTTCCCTTTTTAGTCACATTTAATGCACACTTTCTACAGTATTTATAAATTTTCAATTTAGTTTAACATCTTTGATTATTCAGGATTACATATAGCATTCAGGGCCATTTCCATTTTCCGCCGCATCATGCAGCTATTCGCTTTCGTCAACTGGCAGTCCTGCTCTCTGCTCACCCTGTCCTCTTGTCCTGAGTTCAGAGTTCAATGTTCCTAAGCATGGGGAAATTCTCCGTCGAAGCATACCGTTAGCAATCAAACAAATCCTACACACGCACACATGGGTAGCCTGACTTTGTATATTTACAGCGACCCTAGTAAAGGAGGATTTACATTGCCTTCTGGGGAACTTTTAAGTGTACATGTTCATGGACCTATCCTTTAGACCAGGGATGGGCAAACTTTTTCGGTCCCGGGCCAAAAGTCGAAGAAAAAAAAAGTTTGGCGGGCCAAGATTAATTTCAAAAATATTTATAGTATTAATAACCATTTATTATTACCATAATATTATTAACCAATAACATACATACTATTTTTTGAAATATTTTACGAATAACCCAAACAAACACTAGCTACGCTATATTTTTAATAATTTCACCATTATTTACAATGAGGCTATATGTCCGCAATCTTTCCATACGCAATCACCAATATTAGAACTCGCTCCAAAAGAAAAAGCCGCTGGCTGGAAGCTTAAAAATGTCCAATCTGCCACATGTGGGTCTATTTCACCTATATTGGTTTCCCATATGTCTGCTCCCGAAAAATAGAGATAACGCTTGTTGGTGCCAATCTACAGCTATAACTAACTAATAATTTCCGCTTTTAACAGTTTACAGATTGAAAAGTTGTCTGTGCTTGCTATTTCCGTTGATTTATGTTTTTGTAGAAAAAAAAAAGAAAGTAAAAGATCATCAGTCCCTTGAAAAAAAAGGAAGAAAAAATATTTCATCAAAGTAGAAAATGAGATGGATATATAATATATAAACATATATTTCTTTTAATTTACCTCGACCGGCAAATGAAAATTCTAGAACTTTCCGGCGGCCGGAGTTTACCAGTCCCGTTTTAGACCTTTCCTACCAAACAGCCCGAATGTTAATTCGGGACACTTAAAATTTATTTCAATCGTCGACAAACCTCCTCAGTTTTGAAAGCAATGTCTTCAATTGATACCTGCAGCAAGCTTTTCAATTGGTTTTACTGGTACTACTATTGGTGATATTCTTACATATGAATTATTTTTTAAAAGTAATATTCACTTTGACTAAAATACTCATCAAATATTAAAAACAAAAAAAAAAAAAGCTTAAAAATTAAGGATATAGCTATATAATGCAAGCGAAATTTAGTTTTTAGATATATTAATAAAATCTAGTATTAAAAACTGGCAGTTTTGAAATTATAATGCTATTTTATACTAAGATGAATTGATTCAAAATTGGTTTGGTTTTTGTCGCTCTGCGGTCATCTTGTGCACATTTTAGGCTAATTACACCAGGACCTACAGTTTAACGTGGATTCGAACCACTAACAAACATCCATTGCATCGCCAGAATTTGAACCTCAAGCAGGTGGTACCAAAGGCCAGATAACAGATGGGCTGAAAAGTCCGTAGGCTAACACATAGATGGCGCTACTAGTATTAAAGTCATATAATTTTTAGTTAGAACTAACCTTCAAAAGACACGTGTATAAATTTGACAGCTGTTGCACTATTAGTACGTGAGTTATAGCATTTTTAGTGAAGCAACTTTTTGCTAGTTTGAAAAATGGATAAAAGGAATTTCGTGTGTTAATAAAACATTACTTTTTGGCCAGAAACAAATAATAAATACTATTGAAGCCAGGCATTAAACATTATTCGGACTTTGAACCAGGAAAAATCAACCGTAGAGAAGTGGTTTGCTAAATTTAAACGAGGCGAAATGAACACCGAGGACAATGCATGCAGTGGACGCCCCAAAGAGGCTGTTACCGACGAAAACATCAAAAAGTCCACAAAATAACTTCTGATAACCGTAAAGTGAAGTTGATTGAGATAGCTGATACCCTAACGATATCAAAGAAATGCGTTGGACATATCGTGAATGAATATTTGAAAATGCGAAAGCTCTGTTCAAAGTGGGTGCTGCGCGAGCTCACAAGCGACCCAAAACAACAACGAATTAATGATTCTAAGCTGTGTAGCATAATTAACTCGAATTTTTGCCTCGATATGTGACAATAAATGAAACATGGTTCCATCATTTCACACCGGAGACCAATCGACAGTCAGCCGAGTGGACTGCACGTGATGAACACTAAAAATGCTATAACCACACTAAAAATGCTATAACACGCATATAATAGTGCCACAGCTGTCGATACAAGTGTCTTTTGAAGGATAGCGCTAACTAAAAATTTACGGATTTAATACTAGTAGCGCCATCTATGTGTCAACCTAGGAACTTTTCAACCCGCCTGTTACAATTGGCCATCAGGCAGCGAATTAATTCAGAAGAAAAGTGACAAAGGAAGGTATAATAAATCTATTAACAGTTTTATTCTCTGTAAATGAGAAGAATATCTCTTTAAATTTGGCATGAAGTTATTGATCTTCCACACTGAAATAGATTATAAACTTTTACAGAAATTTTCTTGTAATTAGGCAAATGAGTATGAGTATTATATGATTAATATTATATAATTCACAACTTTATTAGTAGAGAATATAGGTCTATGAATTTTCTTTGACTTTATTTAAATGTCAAAATTTAAAAATCTTTAGAATTGTAATCAAAAAATGAATGAAAACTCCTTTCTGTTATAATGGAATAGAAAAGGGAATTATTTTTATATTTATCAAACTAGAAACTTTTATTGAGTGAATGGGTATTATTTATAGGTGTAAACTAAATGAAAACAATGAAAAATAAAAATAGAAAATCATTTAGTATAGAAAGAGTAATGTCTGAAAGCTTTCCACCGAACTAGATTTATGCTCCATATAATACCAAAATTTTTCACCTAAGTGATACAATATTAAACCAGTCAAGTAACTGGAAATAATTAATGGCAGTGTCTAGATTTAGAGCAAAAGTAGCATTACGGACGTGTTTGCTACTGAGCCAAGGAAATAAATAGTATCGAAAGTCTTAGTTTCGAAAGATACTAATAAATCTTAACAATAGACATTTAGTAAATAAAATATACGCAGAAACTTTCAACATGTTAAAGTTTGATATGACAGATAAATATTGTGATAAAAGGAATAAATATTCTATAATAATCTGTTCTAAATATTCTATAATAATATACTCTATATAAAATTCTTAAATGAAAACTTTATTTAAAGTTTTTTAATAAATATTTTTGACAATAACTAATAATAACAATTTTTTCCTTCAATATTTTTGCATAAAAAAATTTTTTATGTAATCTGTATTAATGTGCATTACATTTTTTTGGGTTTCCAAAATATGATAATGTCATATACTATTTTCAATAAAAGAAGCAATTAATCAACTCAACGACTTTGTAAATTTTGTATCAATTGAAGAATTCATTTATATACCATACTCTAATATCCCTTTGTACCTAACTGAGCGATTAATTTATATACCCCACTCTAATATCCCTCTGTATATAATTGAGCAATTAATTTATGTACCCTATTCTAATATCCCCTGTACCAAATTGAGCAACTAATTTATATATCACACTCTAATATGCATCTACACCTAATTGGGCCTAAATGATTGAGTGGCTAGTGCTCTGGAGCTCGGTACCACTGGTTTCGTGTTCGAATCCCGGTGGTGCCATGGATGTTTGTAGTGGTTCGGAATCCACTTTTTAAACTGTAGGTTCATGTCTGTTTAGCCTGAAATGTGCTAAATATGACCGTAGAGTGACAAACCAAACAAAATCTACACCTAATTGAGCAATTAATTTATATACCCTACACTAATATTCATCTGTAGCCAATTGAGCAATTAATTTATATATACACCATACTCTAAATGCTCGTTCCCACCGAGGCGTGAGGCATTAAACCAGAAGCGCTGACCAATCACAGACTCACCACGTTCGCCTGAAACCGGTTTGAAATTCGCCGCTTCGAGTTGACCAACTCGAAGCGGAATTTCACAGGCGTAATGCTATTTCTGACGTTTAGCTATGAACCGGTCGAAAAATTTTCGTCCCTGACACATGTCACGACGTCGCCTCTCGTCTCGGTGGGAATGAGCCTTAATATCTCTCTGTACCTAGTTTAACATTTAATATAAATATCTTGAGATAATTTGTTTTTACAATATATCCATTATTATACTTTTTTTTTTTTTTTGGTAATCTTTAATTGTAAATAAAAATGAAGCTCTATTAATATATGTTTAAGTATAAATATTATTTTTTAAAAATGTGTACAGAGGCTTCAAAGGAATATTAAAGGAAACTTTGTTTGTCAATACAATAACTGTGATGGAAAATAATGTCCCCTGTGTAACTTAATAACTTCTAAAAAAGAGCTTTCAGAAAAGATGTTCATAATGGCGTATGTGATAATAGAAAAAATACCACACTAGACAATCCGAGTTAATGCAACGCATCAGTGCTCGTCACGAGTCTTATTAATGCTACGCTTTTTTTTCAAAGCAGTGGCTGCAAGGAACTCTATTAGTGAGAATAGAATCGACAAGTATGCAAGTAATTACACCAGCTGAGTGCATCACTTATTCATACGAATAAATAAATATCACATGAATGCATATGTGTAAAAACATTTTGATGAATTATTAAAGGAATAACTACTGATTACTAATGCGGAGTAGTTTACCAGTAAGAAAACAAAGCTCCACATGGAAATTAGCTCATCTAAAATTGTAACTTTGAAAATGAAGTATATTCGAGGAATCTATAAATCATTATCACACAGATCTTGCATTGACTGTAGAGTTGTCGGTCTTTTCGGTTTTCTTTAAGGCAGCACGCAAATACCTCTGAAAATCTTCCTAAATGTTCCTTTTTTTTTTTTTCATCCTTTATATGGTCTGTATTGCGGATTAGCCCACTTATTGACACAGAAATCAAATACTCGAGAGTTGGAAAAATAAATAAAATGAATAAAATAATATAATTATAAAGCATATTTAATAAACAAACTGAAATCCTTTTGCTAATATTAATTTATCGCGGGTCAACATACTTTGCTGGATGATTACGCATATTAATATATCAATGTTCAATAACCCAAGAAATTTATGAAGTTAGTGGTCCGAATACTACAAGAACGGGAGTGCTATAGCATTTGTTTAGGGTTCTGCTTGTTTATTTGGTAATTTTTTTTTTTTTCTTGCGGATTTCGCCTTGCCTGTGGTATTTTCCTTCTAAACAAACAAAATGTCCACTGTGGTTACAAAATACTGCAGTTTTGGTGATTCCTTTTTGCAAAATCGGAACCCTAAATTATTCAGAATCCCCACAAGAACTATTAAATGCAATAAGCTACAAGAATATAACAAAATTTTATTGCTATAGAACTTTTATGAAGAAGCAATTGTTCAAATACTATATAAAAACGCTATAAGAAACAAATTCAGACCGGGAAGTCTGTTAAGTGATGTTTAAATTAACTTTTATAGACATAAACTAATCTTTGACACTATTTTGAGCATATTGAAATAATAATTTGTTTATACTTTGAAAGCCAGACAATTCAAAATGAACCACAAAGCACGTGGTTGGATATTGGTCATTCGTTTTATTTAGCAACACATATTCCATGCCAGTTTTAAAACACACCCATAAATAAAATTCCGCGAAAATCATCGTTTATTTTAAATAAGTTTTTGAAATGAAAGTTTCTCGTGTTGTAAGTGGTGATTACTTTGTTTTAAATAACAACTTATACTCTTACTTATTTTTTTATTTCATACTTTAACTTTTATAGCTCCACTTTTTTGGAGACGCCATGGACCTCTAACCAGGACAACATCATGCTCATACATGATAAAACATTACATAAGTAATAACAACTATTACGAAGATGAATAAATTATACTTGCTATCTTAATTATTTAAAATCGTTAAAAAATGAATTACAAAATATCTTAAAATAGAAAAGTCATTTACCTAGTAAGTATTTGGAAAGGTTGGTAGATATCATATATGTACAAATATTTCAAGTGTAACAAGTTTTCCTTAATGTCGTTTACAAAAATCCGACAATTGCCTCAGAGGTAATCTGATTTAAATAATAACTTATAATCTTACTTATTTTTTATTTTATAGCTTCACTTTTTTGGAGACGCCATAGACATCTAATCAGGACAATATCATGTTCACACATGATTAAAGATTAGATAAAGAATAAAAACAATTAAGAAGATAAATAATTTATACTTGTTATCGTAATTGCTTATAATAGTTAAAAAATGAATTACGAAATATTTTAAGATAGAAAAATCATTTACCTAATAAGAATCTGAAAAGGTTGGTAGATATCATATGCATACAAATGTAACAAGTTTTCTCTTAATAAATAAATTATTCTTGTTATCTTAATTGCCTAAAATCGTTAAAAAAGGGAATTAAGAAATATCTTAAAACAGAAAAATCTAGAAAGAATTTGAAATGGTTGGTAGATATCATATATGTACAAATGTAGCAAGTTTTCTCTTAACAAATAAATTATTCTTGTTATCTTAATTGCTTATAATAGTTAAAAAATGAATCACGAAATATCTTAAGATAGAAAAGTCTTGTAATAATTTGAAAAGATTGGTAGATATCCTTTCTGTACAAAAGTAACAAGTTTTCTTTTAATATCGTTTGAAAAATCAAAAATTGCCTCAGAGGTAATACCAAACAAATACCGCTTTCTTTCATCACCATCCTTCGACAACAACCTTTGCACTTTTCTCGTGTTGCAAGCAGAGACTAATCTGATTTAAATAATAATTTATACTCTTATTTATTTTTATTTTATGGTTTCACTTTTATAACTAGACAATTTTGGAGACACTACGGACTTCTAACCAGGACAACATCATGCTCGCACACTAAAGTTTTACATAAGAAATAACAACTATTAGGAAGATATATAATTTATTCTTTTTATCTTAATTGCTTATAACAGTTAAAAAAAATGAATTAAGAAATATTTTTTAAGAAAGAAAATTCTCTCTAGATTATCTCTGAATCAATAGACCTCTAACAAGAAAACATTATGTTCACATATGATAAAATATTACATAAAGGATAACAGCAATTAGGAAGATAATAAATTATTCTTTTATCTTAATTGCTTATAATAGTTAGAAATGAATTACGAAATATTTTAAGAAAGAAAAATCCTCTCTAGATTATCTCTGAATCAATAGACCTCTAACAAGGACAACATTATGTTCACATATGATAAAATATTACATAAAGGATAACAGCAATTAGGAAGATAATAAATTATTCTTTTATCTTAATTGCTTATAATAGTTAGAAATGAATTAAGAAATATTTTAAGGTAGAAAAATCATCTCTAGGTGATCTCTAAATCAATAGACCTCTAACAAGGACAACATCGTGTTCACATATGATAAAAGATTACATAAAGAATAACAACTATTACGAAGATGAATAAATTATTCTTTATAAAATCATTAAAAAATGAATTACGAAATATCTTAAAATAGAAAAATTATTTAAGATTTCTAGTAAGATTTCTGAAAAGGTTGGTAGATATCATAGTCGCACAAATGTAACAAGTTTTCTCTTATTGTCGTTTGCAAAATCCAACAATTGCCTCAGAGGTAATTCCTAACAAATACCTCTTTCTTTCATCACCATCCTTCGAACAACAACCTTTGCACTCGACCGAAATTAATCCAACATCGCATTTCAATCTTGGGAAAGAATATTTCCAGTTCATTAATTATAGCGGGAGACATTCTACCTTCTGCAAATTGAAACCTTTCGTCCCAGAAGAGAATAGACCCCCTAATTGCTCCTTCAAGAATGTTAATAGACCTTCCACTAATGAAGGGGGCATTGAAGGCGAGGTCTCCTGGAATTCGCTGATAGCGTCAGATCTGGTGAGGGCCCCTGCAAGGAAGGTGGCCAGGTTAAATCGATGGCAATTTAGAATGCCATGGAATTGTTTCCACTGAAGCCTTCGAAGGGTGAAGCGTCTGCATTCGGTGGAAAAAAGAGAATCTTAAGGTGTCAATTTGTAAGGGGGCTCTTTTTACTGAGGGCTTTTATTTTTAAATCGGTAATGAAGGGTAAATAAAGTTGTTCAAGGGAGTGAAGAAGATAAGCCTTGTGACAGGAATTAATGTTGCTTTAAATTTTTCAATATAAAATGCGTTTACGTTTAATTTTTAAATAAACTTCTGGAATCTTCAACTTATGATGGCAAATGTATGTAAGCTTGTATAGACATATTTTATGTTGAAATTATAATAGGAGGTTAAAATGATAATACCAGGTGTAATGATAAAAGCCGGCATAAGGTTTAGTTTAAATATAGCAGAAAGTTAACTTTTAAATGATAACATCAAGTTGAATTTTTGTTTAAATGATTAGAGCAAGTGGATTTTTTTTTTAATAGCAACATCACGGTGATTTTTTTTTTCGTTGGAATGATTACACTAGATTGGTTTTAAAAAATAATAACAGCAGAATGATTTTTTGTTGAAATGATAACAGCAGGCTAAATATTTGTTGGAATGATTACACTAGATTTTTTTAAAAATCATAACAGCAGAATGAGGTTTTTGTTGAAATGATAATAACAGGTTAAGTTTATGTTGAAATGATAATAACAGGTTAAGTTTTTTTGTTCGAATGATAACTACACTTTGATTTTCAGTTTATAAGATAAGAGAAAGTTGATTTTGTTTAACTGATTAGACAAAGTTGAATTTTTTTAAAATAGTAACAGCACGTTGATTTTTTTGGTGAAATGATTACAGTAGGCTGAATTGTTTTTAAATGATAACAGCAGAATGATGTTTGGTTGAAATGATAACAGCAGGTTGAATTTTTGTTTGAATGATAACTACACTTTGATTTTCCGATTAAAAGATAAGAGCAAGTTGAATTATTGTTTAAATGATTAGAGAAAGTTGAATTTTTTTAAAAATAGTAGCAGCAGGTTAATTTTGTCGTTGAAATGATTATAATAGGCTGAATTTTTTTAAAAATGATAGCAGCAGAATGAATGATTTTGAAATAATAACAGCAGGTTAAATATTTATTTGAAAACCATATTGTTTTGTCCAATATTATTGCTTTAAATCTTTTGTGTGTTTCCCTTATTGCATCGAAACTTATATTTTGCTCATTTATTGTATCGGAAACACCTTTACTGCATTGCAATTAAGATATTTAATAACCAAGTACATTTCTGAAAAATTTGAAAGTTTTCATAGTATCCGGTGTTGTTTTTGTTGCTACTATACTTATCTTCTTAAAGATAATTGGTATTACGTTCATGTTACATGAAACAATTAGGGAAAATTCTAGCTGAATGGGAGCGAGTATGCAGAAATTTAACATCAGAAGACAAAATTACATAATTGAAAAATAACTTAAATTAAATTCCTACTCAAGTTATACGGTTCAAAGATAACGCGCAACAAACTGCTGATACGCCAACTGTAACATTTAAATAGGGTATAATGGTATTGCAGAATCTTTTCCTGGGATCCAATCATCTCCATGTAATTGGTAAAAGACGTCTTTCACAACCAATCGTGTGAGTTCTGCTACCAATACAGTGAGTGATTTAAAATATGATTATAGTATACTTTATACAGAGTATATATAATAACAACAAACTGCTAACTAACTACAAAAACTGCTAACTAACTGCAACAAACTGCTAACATACAGACTATAACTTTTCAATAAGATATTGTGGGATGGTAAAGTACATTCCTGACATCCAAACATCTGCATCTAATTGGCAAAAGACGTCTTTGACAACCAATTGCGCGCGTTCGGCTACTGATACAGCGAGAAATTTAATGGATGATTATAGTATACTTTATATAAAGTATATAAAGTATTATACTTTATATAGAGTGTGACTCAAAACTGATATGTTTAATGTTTGATATTAATTCTATTTTTTAACTAATAAAATTTAATTAAAATTATTTATTATTTTTAAAATTAGGTTAAGTTATAACAGTGTAATTAAAATTATTTGCCAATTAAAATCCATTTACAGGTGGTCAATATGATGACGAATTCAACGTATTAGTATCTTTTCTTACTCCTTACTTGGCTTTAATGAAATTATTATATGTTACATCCATGAAATAAGTTAGGCTGCATGCAAATTAAAGCTTCAGAAATGCCATTCGACTAAATAGGTTGAATCCCAGGGATAATTGCTGTGCACAAAGGTTCAGAAATGTCTTTAAATCGTATGCACATTTGACGTAAGCAGCTGTTGTGAGGAAAACGTTTGTACAGATGAAATCTCTTTACACCATGCATTTGTATAATGAAATGCAATACCGAGGTCTTCAAATATTTGGATATTTCTATGCGTTGGTATCTAATATAATGTGTATTGTTAACGATAATTATTTTACACACAGAGTAATCAATATGTGTTGCTATCATATGGAATATCTAAATAATGTTTAAATATGATACAACTTTTATGTTTAGATAGATCTTCATTTGTTTTGATAGATTTATAGTTAACGTTTAGATATATCAATTCTGTCTTGATTAAGAAATTTAGACTCATAAACCAATTATTTATTTATTTAACATAATAAAAATTCAAATTGCTGATGTATTATGTGTTGTAAATTGATTTATATTGATGAAATGGTAGTGTATCACTAGATTGTACTTGATTGCAAAATTTTCATTAATTGATTAAATAAATTATTAAATATCCATAATGTTATGAAAATAATATTAAAATTAAATAAAATTACTAGGTACAACATAAACTAAAATAATAATAAACAAATACTAAAATTTCCTTGTAAAGATATTTTTAATCCAACGTCATATTGATCGAAAGTTTAATAGTTGTATTTTAAAATAGGGAAAATTTAAACAGATCAGATTGTGAATTAAAAAAAAAGTACATTTTTTTGTCTCGGTTTATCGAGTTTTTATTTTTTAAATGGGCAAAAATTGTGTCACTAAAGAAAGAAAAAAATTACAGTCAATGTGCATAATTTTTTTTTTTAAATTTACATATTTTAATGTAGATTTTTAGTTTGTAAAAATCTAATGCTGCTGTTTTGTTGTATATGTTAATTTTTCAATTGACTGATCGACAAAATTAAAGTATTATGAAATATAATACTATTCAAGTTTGTAAAATGTGATTTCTAATTATCTTTTTCATTTTTGAAATACAAAACTTATTTTGATATTACATTTGTATAAATTATGCGTATAATTTTAAACACATTAAATAAAAATTATTGAAACTTTTTTTTTTAACAAATAACATTCCTGTTCAATTTTTTTAAATACAGGTTGTCTTATAATTATTGGATAAAAAAAATTAAATAATATAGAATGTAATTTAAATAAGAATAAAATGTCTTATTATATAAATGTCTAATTTTTAATTTTAATTCCAAAAGTTTATAAATTTCGATGTTAGTTATTTGTAGTAAATCGATAATCGATTTCATGCTATGCACTGTCAAGCATTTCAAAAGTTGTAGATATTCTGCTTTAGTTCCTGCAAACTATTGCAAAATGTCAAGCAGATACAATTTTACGCATAATACCACGTAAAAATGTCCAATGGAGTTAAATATGAATTTCACTATAACTGTGTAATGTATACGGTATTTCTAAGATGAAATTAATAAAACAATTTTATTGCAGTAAATAAATAATCGATTTCATGCCATATATTGTCAAACATTTTAGAAGCTATGTAATTAATGACACCGGCCTTCCCGGGTCTTTCCTTTCTTTCCTTCTTCTTGACAGAGGCAGGCAAGTTATTTCTGTGATAATCTGCTTTAACTCCTGCAAACTATTACAAAAGGTCATGCAGATATAATTTTTACACATAATAGCGTCCAATGGAGTTAAAAATGAATTTTTATAACTTTTTAGTGCATACAATATTTCTCAGATTAATTTTGGTATAATAATTGTTATATTATAGGGAATTAAATAGATTTTAAAAAATAATACTATGTCCTACTTTAAATATGAATAAAATTTCACAACCTGAGATAATATTTTTAATCGTTAATTAAGGACACTTGTAAATTAAAGCAACCTTCCTTTTGACATTTAACAAAACAGTTGCACTCATACACAAAATTCAAATTTACTTAATTGTCATGCTAAAACAACGGACTAGGACGAAGGAATAAATCTCCATTCTGACACAAAACGAGACGTACTGGAGTGAAAAACGTTTTCAGGACGAGTGTGACATTCAACTGCTTGAAACTTCTTAAATGGTGTTGAAATTATGAGGCCACCATCTAACTTCCCAAACAACTCGCACGGTCAAGATGTACTAGAAGACAGAAAAGAAAACACAACCCACAATGTAAACTTTCTTGCTACGTAATTAGAAATTCAGAAGTTGATATAAGAGAGTTTTCGTGAGACAAATAAGAGAGTTTTACCACTAAAAGAGCGAAATGAGATTTTTTTTTTTTTTAAAAACGTTTTCGTAATTCTGGAAGCATAATGAGAAAGATAGAACTTGTGTTTTGCCATTAAAACTTTTAAGATGAAACTGGAGTAAAAAACATTGACATAGCTTTACTCTTAGCAAAGAATAAATGTAAATTAAGGAACGCCATATATTTTCAAGATAACTGGAAGTACTTATAAGGTAAAATATCCGGAACTGCTGTTAAATACAGAACAGTAAAAGTTATTTAAAAATGCATCCCCGAATATATTACAACTAATGCACTCTATAAAAAAAATTTGTTTTTGAAATATTTTAAAGTAGAATACTTAATATATGTTATTCAGAATTATTAGTTATATTAGAATACTTAATATATGTCTATCCTTATTTTTCAACATATATTTATATTATATTTTTTTTTAATAATTATAAAAAGTTATTCAATAAATTTTTACATATTTTGTGTACATTGTATATTACATTTCCTCAATTATTCATATTATTTGAACTGCTAGTAATACAGTTTAAAAAGAGACAGAATGAAAATATTCATAAAATAACTTTAAAGATAAATAGTATATAACATTTTGAACGTTATCTACTTAACATTGAAAAGTTCTTGAAAAGGAAAAAAATTCAAAAATAGATATACTGTACTGGTGAAATGAATAGGTTGTTTGGTACATTGGCTAACTATCGATATCATGAATGAATAACCATTTTTATGAGTCGAAGATCTTGGAGAATGAAACAAAATATTTTAATTATCAATTTATAAACAAAGTATAATTAATTATCAATTTATACTTATGTAGTGGGCAAGTTGAGCAACCAGATTGTAATTGGGTGTGGTTGGGTTGAGATACTTGATGCACAGATTGCAGAACTCACAGCTTTATTTACTCAAATATCGCTCACATACAATTAGCGACATACAATTTTTAACATAATTAAAGACAGATAATTATACATTTGTGAAAGGACTCCTCTTCTAAGCCGGCTGACCGAAACTCGACTACGAGCAGAAATATACTTCCTCTCTGGTGAGAGTCTGTAGACCAACTAATGAATCGCGACGCGCTAAATACATTTCTTCTCGAGATGAGATACCATAAACTTGCGCTGCACTTCCTCTCGAGTGAGAGTCTCGACACCGACATACCATTTTCTCCTGAACGTCACAAGGGGGCGCTCTTGCCAGTGTCGAAGGAAACACGATTACACTTATTTGTTTATTTTGATTTTCTTTTATTATATTTATTTTAAAAGTTTTTTTTCATTTATTTATCCATTCATATTTTTTATTATAAATTTTATTATTATTATTTTTGTATCTGTAGACTTCGTGCTGCTTTGTCGAAATAATTTTTTATTTAATAATCATAGAAAACTATTGAATACCAACTAGAAACATAACAAACAATTTTTAACCACAAACTTCTAACAGACATATAAATATTAAAAACTATTCAAGAGACACTTTTACATTTTCAACTCTTTTATAACACTTAAAAAAAAAAAGTTTAAATGGCTTCATAAAAAAAAAAAAAAATAACATGCAACAACACCAAACGGGTTGAAAAACATTCAATTCATGCAAACTAATTGGATTTAACTCAAACAAAACTCTGTGCAGCCAGTAGTAATTTACTTGCGATGACCACCGGCCACAAACACGGCAAATCATTTCGTCACGTCAGTATTTGCATATTGATCCGCACTGACCTTTCAGACAACTGCAACCGTTTAGTACTCTTTTCCGTCAACTTGTCATGCCAGAATCAATTCCAAGCGTTGCATAATTTAACAGCATTAATCACTGGGGGTCAGAATCATTAAACATTCGCTCTCAATCTCATTTTGTACTACCTTTTCTTTGAATCACGTGCAGCCACGACACGGACGTCTGTTTGCAGTGGGGGTAACGTGACGCCGGTCATTAGGAAGGGCGCAGACGAAGCCGGCTCATTGGAAATGCTTACTACACGGAGGGTTCATGTGCCAGGGGCGCAACAACAGTTTACGAACTAAACATGGGCCTTGATTATTCATAACGTTGGTTGATGGTTTTTGACATAATGTAGCCGCCAGGTTTTGAAAGTTTAATGATGCAGTTGGATTGCGGTGCGAAAAAGATTGTGGTTAATGAAAGGGGTTCAACGTTTTAAAACATTGTGTGCTACAGAGCTCTTGCGTATGAAAATAAAAATAATATAATAAATAAAAATTGAAAATAATTATGGTAATCATGGTAATAAATAATTTTATGTAAATAATTATGGTAATAAACAATTATGCAAATAATAATGGTCAAATAAAAATAATAAAAAAATATCAATTGAAAATATTTAAATTTGAAATAATTATGGTTAATGAAATGGGTTCAATGTTTTAAAAAGTGGTGTGCCTTAGAGTTCTAGCAAGCGCCTACAAAAAATAAAAATATTAAAATAAATATAAATTGAAAATAATTAAGTTTAAATAATTATGGTAATTATGTTAATAAAAATTATGGAAATAATTTTGGTAATTATGATAATAAATAATTTTATGGAAATAACAATGGTAAAATAAAAATAATAAAATAAATAAAAATTGAAAATAATTACATTTGAAATGATTATGGTAAAAAAAAATAATAAAATAAATAAAAATTGAAAATAATTAAATTTGAAATAATTATGGTAATGATGGTAATAAATAATTATGGTAAAATAAAAATATTAAAAAAAATATGAATTGAAAATAATTAAATTTGAAATAATTGTGGTAATTCTGGTAATAAAGAATTATGGAAATAATTATGGTAATTATGGTAATAAATAAATTATTATGGAAATAATTTTAGTAAAATAAAATAATAAAATAAAAACTTAAATTGAAAATAATTAAATTTAAAATAATTATGGTTAACAAAATTAGTTCAATGTTTTAAAAAGTAGTATGCTCAGAGTTATTGCTTGTGCACCCAAAATAAAAATAATTAAAAAGTAAAATATAAAATAATTAAATTTGAAAGTATTATGGTTAATAGAAATGGTTTCAACGTTTTAGAAAGTCGTGTGCTTCAGAGTTCTTGTTTGTGCACCCAAAAATAATATAATAAAATAAGTAAAAATTGAAAATATTTAAATTTGAAATAATTATGGTTAATGAAATAGGTTCAACATATTAAAAAGTTGTGTGCATGCAAAAATAAGAAATAAAAATTGAAAATAATTAATTTTGAAATAAAATAAATAATAAATAAAATAATAATAGAATAAATAATAAAATTTGAAAATAATTAACCTTTTCAAACAGACAAGTATCAAGAGGTATTGATGAACAAATTCGCTTTAAACTCATTAAAGAAAAACCAATTGAAAACACAATACTGAAAAAATTGTGAAAACAATGATGAGATTTTAAAATTTTTAAACTGAAAATCGTTTTCATAATATTCTTTTATTAGAAGTATGTATCTTTATTTTTAAAAAAAGTTTTTCGCGATAAAAATGTCTAATAAGAGTTTTTGTTGCACATTGAAGGACCTCGTGTTCAACTTACACCATAAATAATCTTCTATTAGATGATGAACATTTTAGAGGCAATAGAAGTTTGGTTTTGGAGGTGTTTGGTAATAGAGATGTTCGGGAAAGACTTGCTCTGAGTTACAGGTGGTACATATCGGAAAAGTTCTTTATCAAAAGAGAGGCTCTTAATGTGTTCACTTGCAAGCCTACTTATATGTGTTCACTTGCAAGCCTGCTCATTGGAAATGTTTACTACACGGAGGGGGTCTGGACGACTCTATCAGCTTGACATTAAGAGCACCAATTGGAGCCTGCCTATTATACCAAGGGTGATTCGGAGGAGTTTTCCATAGTTGCTGGTTTTAAGCTCTTATCTTGGAGCAGATCTCAAAGAAGGTCTAAGAGTGATTTGATATTGGTACATCAGAGACATCTTCCTTGGCCAAAAGATCAGCACTTTCATTGTCATAGAGTCTAATGTGAGACGGGATCCATTGAAAGTGGATTTCGTTCTGTTGGGAAAGTTGTTTAAGAGTGTTTAGAATGGAACTGAAGAATTAGCTGTTGAATTGTTTAGAATTAGCTGTTTTATCGCCAACTTTAGACTTAAGTGCTGGATGGCATTACGACTATAGGATAAGACTCAGATATCTGCGGATGATATTACAGATTTAATCGTGTTGAGTTCCATATCAATCAAAAGAATATGTAAAGTATATCATATTTACTAGCTTAAATGCATACATATATTTATTATGCATTCATCGAACTAAAATAACGTTGATATCTTGAAGTATAACTGAGTTACAGTCAATCCAGTTATAAAAAAAAATGGCTATAACTCATTTTTAAATTAATATATTAAAAAACTTTGAGTTAATTGCGTACATAGATCATTAAAAACAAACAGTTGAAATTTTATTACATTCTGAAGATTATTATAAAAAGTTATTATAATCAGTACAGCAAATAATACAATTATTCAGAAATTCAATCTACAGTTTTTAAAGCATGTATTAAGTACCTTAACAACTCGTGATTAAGCTGGCTTTATAAAGAATTTTAATGTCAAGAAACAAACTCAAAACTGTTTTTGAAAGCTAAGATCTTTTTTGAAATTTTGATCAAAATAAAAATATTACAAAAATTTCGATGTTTTTCAACGAAAATAGTGATTTGAATGCGGCCATTTTTTAAAAAATAAGTATTATAATTTATTCAAAGTATTCAACTCAAAACAATAATGAATGTCTTACTTTGGCTAATTGTTGTGAAATTAAAATTAAAACTACCGAAGCATGTAATGAAGTTTTCGAAAATAATTTCTCTAGTGCCATATTGTTTATATTTTTTACGTTTTGTGAACCATGAATTGTAATAATTTCTTGGAAACTTTAAAATATGTGACGTTGGTTTACAAATTTATTATCCCATGAAAAGTAATTAAAAAATTTTTGTCATGGCATACATTTCTCATAGTAGAAAAAAAAATATTTTTCACTTTTTTATGGGAAGCTTTGATTTTTCATGCATTAACTCTTTTTATGAATTTAATTGATCTACGCCAAAAATTATCATTGTAATTGCAATAAAAAAAACGTAACCAAAGAGCTCTTATTATAAAAAGAAAATTAAGACCTTTGATCAGTAATTTATAACCACGCTTGACTCAAAAGAAAAATCACATCATGATATTCTTTTTTACTCTATTAAACCTTTTATTTTAAACGGATTCAATAATTTACAGAAAAACCCCAAAGTAATAATTAAAATATATTTATGATTAAAATTTCTAATGATGCATAAATAGAATTTCGTCGAATATGAAACTGAAAAAAAAAAATGGATTTTTTTGCCATGCGCTAATGGTTCCTTAGAAAACTTTTTATCTAAATTTTTTTTCAGAGGAATAATTAACGGCTCAATAAACGTTTATAATTAGAATAACTATTATGCTGAGAACTTCGCTCTGATCATCCAAATAATAATTAAAGAAGTGAATAAATCTCATTAATTTGATAAATCTCGATTTTTTTAGTGAATGTAAAAAACTAATAATTTTGCTCAAGACGTTTAAAAACGGCGTTTTATTTATTTGAAATATTTAAGATTCCCAAAGATCATTTCACACAGTTTAATGCTGAGATTAAACTAAAATTAATTATGAATTTCGGTTCCTGAGAAATTTCATATTCAAAACAGAATAATTTTATATTATCAAATTTAATCCTACTTTTTGGATAATAATTATAAATTTCATCATTATTTATTTTTATAAAAACTCTTTAAAGTATATAGAAATTAATTTTGATAATTAAATTTTTTTTAAACTTATTTTGAAAGCATGGTTTTTTAAAGAAATGAAGAACTTTTTATATACGAGTTGTTGTTGTCACTCATCCCAGTTGGTAAACATCTAGACCAAGCCCACGAACTCTTATGGCCATGGTTGAAGAGAAAAAGGGGCAGCTTCTGTTGTGATGGAGCACCCATAGGTAGAAGTCTGACTTACCTCAGTGACGCTCTAAAGCCATAGTAGACCGCGACCTACGGCTTAAAGTAGATTTCGAACGATTACAAACATAAATGACACCGACCGGGGATCGAACTCGAAACATGTGGCATCAACAGCCAGACACTCGGCCATTCAGACCAGTATCCCTTAGGTCCCTGATATATGAGTAATTCCTATATACATTATTTCCTTACGTTCTGTCATATCGACTGAATAAGTTATGGAAGCAAATATAAATGAACACTTTAGTAAAAGTAACATTTATAGATTGAAAGTAATGTTTTGAAAACAGGTTGGCTTTGTTTTTAAATTTTTTACAACATCATCATTAAACACATACTATAATTTTTATGCTGTTGGTCATCTTTATTAAGTTTATAATGATATGTAGAATTAAAAAATGGTAATTAAATACTTTGTGAATAACTTTTAGACGAATTACTTTTGTAGTAATAGTTGCATATCTCTTTGGCTGTTTTCCAAAAGAAAATGCCAAGTTAAGAGTAGTGCCCTGAACTTTGAAATAACATAAAGGAAAATACTTTGTGGAAGCTTAATTGTTTTCCAAAAAATTGGCAAGTTAAAAGTAGTGCCCTGAACTTTGCAATAACAAAAGGAATATACTTTGTGGAAGCTTTATTGTTTTGCAAAAAGAAATGTCAAGTTAAAAGTAGTGCCCTTAACTTTTCAATGACAAAAGGAATATACTTTGTGGAAGCTTAATTGTTTTCCAAAAGAAATGCCAAGTTAAAAGTAGTGCCTGAACTTTCCAATAACAAAAGGAATATACTTCGTGGAAGCTTAATTGTTTTCAAAAAGAAATGCCAAGTGAAAAGTAGTGCCCTGAACTTTGCAATAACAAAAAGGAATATACTTTTGTGGAAGCTTTTTTATTGTTTTGTAAAAAGAAATGCCAAGTTAAAAAGTAGTGCCCTGGAATATACTTTGTGAAAGCTTAATTGTTTTCCAAAAGAAATGGCAAGTTTAAAGTAGTGCCCTGAACTTCGCAATAACAAAAATACTTTGTGGAATATAAAAGAAATGCTTTGTGCCCTGAACTTTGCAATTGTTTTCTTCGAAAAGAAATGCCAAGTTAAATTTAACGCCTGAACTTTGCAATAACAAAAAGGAATATACTTTATGGAAGCATAATTGTTTTGCAAAAATAAATGAAAAGTTGAAAGTAGTGCCCTGAACTTTGTGATTTGAAAATGGAATATACTTTGGGGAAGCGTAATTGTTTTGCATCGACTGTTCTAGTTCCTTGGCTTGGTTCTCCAATTATCGCTGCATGGGATCTTCAGATTTGGTCCTATTACGTGATTTATCATACGTCAAATATACTGTATTTCTAATAGCTAATTATCTTAGAGCATTCGAAAAAAATACCTTCATTTGCAATTTACTTACTTGAAACAATAAGTGTTTGTAGCACTTTTTTGTAAAAAATTAAATGGTTATTATGAATAATTTCTATTCAATTAAAAAATAATAACATTGTTTAAATTCCATATTGCAAAAATATTTGAAATAATATGCATAAAAATGGCTTTTTTTATTTAAGTGATGCATTAGCTGGTCTTGTTATATCTTTTTATTTAATAAAAAAAGCCAGCATATTTCATTTATGTTTATAGAATAAATATTGTTTTTTTTTTTTTTATCAAAACAATTAATTGAGGTAATTTGTTATTGATGTGGAAGATTACCGTTACCGAAAGTTTTACTGTTACTCATGAACAGTTTATTACGGATGTAGAAGGAAAGTAGAACGATTACGTAAAAGAAAGACGGTGAATTTCCTTTCTTGTGGATCCTTTTGACCTTGAGTTTGTGTTAGGCATAAGAAAAAGTAGATACTTAATAGGCCATTAAGATTTATATAATGTGTCTCAGAACTAGGTGTATAATCTTCAAAGAAAGGTAGTGTACACCTAATCAAATCAGAATCATATAGTAATGTAAATTTTTTTCCAGACGCAGTAAAAGACACGAACGAATAAGTTCTAAAAATATTTCATTTTAGGCACTGACACAGCGGTTAGAGGATAGCGGATCATACGAATGCTGATCTTGCTGATGTGTTTCTGGTTTACTGACTTTCTAGTGAGCGTTTACTGACGCACAGAGTTATATGCGCAACAATATACGGTGATTTATAATCAAAACCCTAGTCTTTATGGATGTTTGCATCTATGGTTAACTAAGATGGTTTGTTTCCAAATATTTGTCAAGAACCGGGAACGAACAATATGAACTCATGACATGAAGAAGATTGATGCCAAATCTGGAGCTGAATAATCCAAGTTCCATACGCTAGCTGTAAAGCAGCTTGGGGTGATATTCCACTGCAACATCGTAAAAACAACATAAACCTGTTGTTTGACTTTGTTACTGACGACCATTTTACTTTTGTGGATTTGCATTTATTAGAATTCCGCATATTAACTTATGAGATGTCCTTATATTTATGATATTCAACTGCAGACTACCGACAAGAAAATAAACTCCGACCTTGTATTGCTTTTTGATTTCGAGTTGTCCAGATGTATCCTACCCTTCCCCCGCAGAAAAACTAGCTCTATACCTATATAAACGCATTTAAAAAAACCAAGTATATACCAAGTGCTGAGATACCCTATATAAGCACATTTAAGAAACCTAGAACATAAACTTAGTGCTGAGACACCCTATATAAACACGTTTAAAAACACCTAAGTTATAGACCTAGTGTTGAGACACCCTTTATAAACACATGTAAAAAACCATGCATAGAGATGGGGGCTGAGAAACCCTGTATAAATACATTTAAAAAAACCTAAGTATGCACCTAGTGCTGAGACACCCAGTACAAACTCATTTAAAACACCTATAGACCTAGTGCTCAGACATCCTGTATAAACACATTTAAAAACCTTAAGCATAGACCTCATCATAAAACACCCTGTGTAAGCACATTAAAAAAATTAGTATTAACCTAGTATTTTTTTAAATGCAGCTAAAAACAGACATGGACGTCTTAGGATGCCTTTAAGAGCTGCACCGATGTAACTCACTTTGCATTGCCCAGGGGGCGCGTGTATTACTTGATGGTAAGCCACGGACGCGGAGTAACAATGCCCCCGCAGCAACTCTACAATCCTATTAGGACCGGGACCTTCGGCTTAAAGACAGCATTTTGAACCACTACAACACCCATGGGCAAAGCCGGGATTTGAACCCGATACCTGTGGTACCGAACGCCATGTTACTCAGCCATTCGGCCATCAGACCTAGTATTGATACACCCTTTATAAACACATTTAAAAACCCAGGTATACACCTAGTGCTGAGACACCCTGTATTACTTCAAGATGACAAAGAAGAATAGTTTCAAAAATGAAATTGAGTCAACTATTTTACCTGTCGGATTAGAACGCATTTTCAAAGAACCATTCGTTTTTGCAAGACAGCATAAATGTTCACCATTGTCGCTCAACTGTAAAACTTCTCGGAAAAATAATGAATATTTTCCCAATTATACGAGACGCATTCTTTGGCACACAATTCTTCCACCGTCACGTCAAACTTCATTTTCATCTATACAGCAGTAGAACAAATTCCTTTTATCGCTATCTCCAACCACACCATCCATCTTTTGTAACTGATCAATCCAAGTTCCACTACAGGAACCATAGAGAATAAGGCAGTGATATCCCACAACAACGTTTGTAAGATTCGTAAAAACGGCATGCACCTGTTGTCTGGCTTTGTTACTGGTGACCATTTTACTTTTTGTGGATTTATATTTATTAACAATCCGCATTTTAACTTAATGATGTGTCCTATCATTTGTCATTTTTAACTGCCCACAAGGAAATCAACTCCGATCCTACACTGCTTTTTGATTTCAAGTTGTGGCGGATATATCTTACCCTGCCTTCCGAAAAAAACTAGTTCTAGATACCCTTTATAAACATATAAAAAAAACTTGTATAGACCTAGTGCTGAGACACCTTCTATAAACACATTTCAAAAAACCA
The DNA here is from genome assembly GCA_021605095.1 of Caerostris extrusa. Taxonomy (NCBI): domain Eukaryota; kingdom Metazoa; phylum Arthropoda; class Arachnida; order Araneae; family Araneidae; genus Caerostris; species Caerostris extrusa. The sequence continues at coordinate 21,244 of BPLR01005692.1, read as the reverse complement.
GGTATACAACTAGTGCTGAGACCAAGTGTTTCTAAATGTGTTATTTCTGTATAAACACATTTATAAACCTTTAAGCATAGACTTAATGCTCAGACACCCTGTATTAACAAATTTTAAAAAAAACCACGTATACACCTAGTGCTGTGACACCCTGTATAGACACACTTTTGTAACACTTCAAGATGACTAAAGAAGTCAATGAAACTGAGTCAACTATTTTAAGTTGGATTAGATGCCTTTTCAAAGAATCATTCGTTTTTGCCAGACAGCAAACATGCTCACCACTGTCGTTCAACTGTAAGACATCTCGGAAAAATAATGAAATTTTCCCAATTATACGAGGCGCATTCTTTGGCACACAATTCTTCCACCGTCACGTCAAACTTCATTTTCATCTACTACAACAGTAGTAGAACAAATTCCTTTTATCGCTATCTCCAACCACACCATCCATCTTTTATTCACAACACGCTTTCCGCCACATGTCAAACGTAACTCGAACGGGGCGAATTCTCAAACGAGAGATAATAACACAAACAGGTTTAACATTATTACCTCTGCTTGCCAAATGCAAATTCGCCCGTTCACCTGGGAGATCGTAATAACAAGTTCAATTTATTTCTTGTCCTTGGTTACATATCGGAGACACTGTAACGAATTCTGTCCCCTTCATCGCCAAGGCAGATAGTACGTGGCGCGGGAAGTGTTATTCGCCAAATCTACATGTTCCCAAATTTCCCTGGAGTGTTGGTCTGCAGAAGATTAAAATGAAGCGAAAGGGTTAATAAAAGTGCTTATCTTTGTAGGGGGCTTGTTTATCGGTAATTCGCATACATCTTCACCGACCCTTTCCCCCAGCTTTTCCTTTAATAATCTGATGCATTCTGATTTGAATTCAAAGCTTCATTTGAAATGTTTGCCAAAGGGCGAAATTGTGTTTGTAAATTAAGACTGACTTGATAAGGTTCAGATATGGAAAAGCGACTTTTTAATTTTCTGTAGGAATTAAAATATTCTTTTGAGACTCTTTTTCTGATGAATATTTGTTAATCATTGTCGTTAGATTGGTAGGATACCAGTAAGATCTTGTTATACGAAATTTAATGTTAATATATGCATATCAATATTTATATCGTTTGCAATAATATTGCAAAAAGATTGTTGAGGAGAACTGCATTGCCCGAAGAAAATGATGTAAAGAATAAAATAGTTATTTGTCCAATGATTTACTAGATTAGAAATTAAAACAATCATTGAGACTCTGTTTTGGTAAATATTTGTTAATCATCGTCATTTGATTGATGGGAAACCAGTATGACAATCTTTTAGATTATCTTGTTATACAAAATTTAATGTTAATGTATGCATATTAATATTTAGATCTCTTGGAATAATATTGCAAAAAGGTCATTGAGGAGAACTGTATTGCCTGAAGAAAATGATGTAAAGAAGGATATTGTTATTTGTCGAAGGATTTACTATATTTCATTATTTTCTAATAAAATAAGCAATTCTGGGAATCCTTTTCCCAACAAATAAATGTCCGTTCTCTATTGTAGCAAAATACATTTACTTACACTTACTTACTTAATACATTTGCTTACCTCTTAAAACAAATTGAATATTTGACACAAAATTGTGTAAATTATCTTCCAGAAATGATAAATAAGTTTTTCATTTAAAAATAAAAATTATATGAATCATATGCTAGCATTGCATCATCGCTAACACTTCACTTTAAATTTGCTAGTTTATGATGTTCAGTTAAATAAACGCATATGAGAGATAAGATTTTATGTTTCTAATCCTATTTGGTAGACAGCAATATGTAGACCAAGTTCAAGAACCCTTGTCGTCTCATGGAAGGAGGGAAGAGGGGGGCAGCTTTTGTGGTTATGGAGCACCCGTAGGTAGAAGTCTGACTTGGCTCCATGACGCCGACTTTTTACGGGGTAGGGTTGTCAGTCGTAAGCCCAACAGCCATATGAGACAGGGACCTACAGCTTAAAGTGGATTCCGAACCACTATAAACGTCAATTGCACCGCCGGAACTCGAACCCGAAACCTGTGGTACCAGTAACCTGTGGCACCGAGGGCCAGAGCACTAGTCATTCACGCACTAGATAAGATTAAAAATTCGTTGATAACGTTACTCTAACGGAATGAAAAAGTTCTTTGAATCTTTTTCCAGACAAATATATGTTCTCTATGGGGCCTGAATGGCCGAGTGGCTAGCGCTCTGGCGCTCGGTACCACAGGTTTCGGGTTCGAGTCCCGGCGGTGCCATGGATGTGTGTAGTGGTTCGGAATCCACTTTTTAAACGGTAGGTCCCGGTATTATAGGATCGTAGAGCGTTGCGGGGCATGTTACTCCGCGTCCGTAGCTTATCTTCAAGTTACACGGGCCCCCTGGGTAATGCAAAGTGAGTAACGTCTGTGCAGCGCTTGCCTTAAGGCATCCAACACGTCCATGTCCAAATGTTGGCCAGCTGCATTAGAGAAAAAAAAATATGTTCTGTATTGTGGCAAAATGCATTTATTTACATTTACTTACTTAATACATTTACTTACTCGTTAAAAAAACCCAACCTATTTGACGCAAAATTGTGTAAATTATCTTCCAGAAACTATAAACAAGTTGTTCATTTTACAAAACATGAATCATCTAAGTCAAAAGAAATATAAATAAATTTTTGTGCTAGGTTTACAACACTCACTTTGAATGAGCTAATTTATGTTGTTCAGTTAAATAAACACATTTATGGGATAAGCTTTAAAAATGCGTTGATAACATTACTTTAACAAAATGAAAAAGTATTCGCTGGCTGCAATTCTTTGTATATTTGACATTTCACATCTTTGAAAAAACATCTGTTCTTTAAATTAACTGTTTATTTTCATTTTTCTAATGCAGGAAAACGCCTAACACTGCCTTTAAGACAACTGGCTACTATGAGACCATAAATTAAGCTTGCATTTGCCTTTAATTTTTATATTACAAAACAAATCTAAATTTATCATAATTACAATGCATTGCTAATAATACTAAAGGGTCATTTTTTTTATTTAAAATGTTTTAATTATTATTATATATATATACAAATGAAAATTGCAAAGAAAGTACTTATTTTCAGTGCAGATACTGCACACAGTTTTAAATATTGTATCATATGAAATGGATATATATTATTTTGGAATAGATACCATAACATAAACCTATTTTTTTTTTTTTTAAATAAGACATAATAGAAATCGAGAATTTTTTTGAATGTTTACGAATACATAAATAAATTGCTTTGGGAGAAAAAGATATTGTAACTGTGCTTCTTCCTACACACTGGTAAGCAGTTCCCATGTGGCAACCAGGAGAAATGGTCAGTCGGCCTCGAGACTCTCACCAGAGAAAAGTACGGCACAACCTGAGCCCCCACTGAGAAACTTTCAGTTTATAGCCTCTCATCTCGAGAGGAAATATATTTAGCGCCCCCCGGAACATTAGCTGGCCTACATACTCTCACCAGGAGAGGAAGCATATTTTGCGTATCCGGTGAACAGCCGAGTTTCAGATTTTGAGTTCCCCAACCTTTGTTCAAGTATTTCAACCTTAATACACCATGTTACAATCTGGTGCCCAACTGCTATAAAATTATAATAAATTTTATAGCGTAGTGTTACGGAAATATATAATTATATCATGTAAATGAATAAGCAGTTATGAATTATTTTAAAGATAAAACTTAAAATTAAATTAATCTACAGTTACTAGAAACTGTTAAAAATTTAAAACAAACGTTTACTTTGTTTGCCCATTTAAAAACATATAATATTTCAAATTATAATTTGAAATGTTATATAATAAATGTTATTATAATATCATATGTCATATCATAATAACCAAAACTGAAAGATATTTAATATACAATTTTTCCCAATGTTTGTAGAAATGATCAAATTTATATTATTACCTATATGCTTTCTTGCAAATTACATTTGCTTACATTTTCGATAACGCACTTATACATTGGAATCTGTTTCACTTTACAAGAAAAGGAACATCTAGAATACTTGGAATGTGCTTTTATTTTTATAATTCTTTTTACAAATTTTATAAATTTGAATTCAATTGATCAATACATTTTATATATATATAGTAAATTTTATTAGCATGAATCTCAAAATTTATTTCAATATGCAATAAATTTATAATTGTTTTGCCAATTTTAGTTTATTGATTATGGACTATTAATCAGCAAATGATTTTATTATTTTTTTTTACTTTCTGTAAAAATAATGAAAGAAAACCGAAATATTTTTCTGCAAATCGAATATTTTTAACAATTTAATTAACTTATTAACTATTTGTTTACTAAGACGCATTGATAAATAAATTGTTCACTTTATCAATTATTCAACAAATATGAATATATATTGTTTTAGAATTGAATTCTAATTTTTAAAAAGAAATTGAACAAATTAGGTATAATTAAAAAATGATTTTCAAATTAACAAAAGAATTTATAATTATTTAATTAAATATGTAACAAAACTTCTTAAAATTATTAATTCAGCTAAGCTGTAAAATTAAATATATATATATTTATATATATTTAATTTATTCTATAATTATCGGTATATATATATATACCGAAAATAATTGATTTACACTCATGGCCATAAATTAAGGATAATGAAGTTCAGGCAAAGAAAGAGACAGAAGCAAAAAAAAAAATTTGACTTTTTTGTAAAGTCTATCTATTAAACAAAAGGTAAAGAGCAAAAAAGATGCTATATGTTTGACATAATTAATAAAAATTGCGATTTTTACTCCCTGGAGCAAATTTCAAAAAAAGAACCTATTTTCAAAAAAACAGTATAACATGGTTAGTATGATGGTTAATATGGAGTATGTCTCCCGTACGATGCAATACAGACCTTACAACGCCTAGACATGCTGAGTATCAAATTATCAATCTGATCTTGGGGAATATTACACCACTCATCAAGCAATGCCCTCCGAAGTTCCAGTTGACAGGTGGGAGGGGGTTGACGGGCTGCAATTCGTCGGCCAAGCATATCCCACACATGCTCGATTGGATTCAAGTCCGGTGAGCATGCTGGCCAATCCATACGGGTGATATCCTCCAATTGAAGGCATTCGTCTACAATGTTTGCACGGTGAGGACGGGCGTTGTCATCCTTAAACAGAAATTCAGCACTCATGGCGCTCCGAAACAAACGTGCATGTTGTTCCAGAATGACATCCCGATAGATGTGGCCTGTCATCGTAACACTCTGAACATGCAGGTCAGTTCTGGAACCAAGAATAATTCCTCCCCAAGAATAATTCCGAGCCATCCTGCACCACCGTAACGGTGTCGTTCAATGGTGTTCTCTTGGTGGTAACGGGTACCTGGCAGTCTCCATATGAAAGTCCGGCGAGAATCAGACTGCAAACTAAACCTGGACTCGTCGGAAAACATCACACAAGACTACTGTTGCGGAGTCCACAATGCATGCTCTCTACTCCAGGTTAATCGCAGGCGACAGTGAGTTGCGGTAAGTGGAACACATCTGACAGGCCTACGAGCATATAGACCAATGTGCCTAAGCGTCTGTACACGGTCTGCCTTGAAACTGTCGTACCGGTAGCTGAAGAGAGCTGACGAGACAGATCTGATGCTGTGCTCCGTCTGTTTCTTTTGGCAGTAACTGGTAAATACCGGTCCTCATTCGGCGTTGTAACTCGGGGGCGACCTGTGCTGTAACATCTACTCACATTACCATCATCTTGGAATCGTTGCCAAAACCTGGAGATAACACTCTGGGAGATTCCAAGTTCCTCGGATACTTCCAGCTGGTTACTTCCACATTCCAGTCGTCCGATAATTCTACCACGTAAAAAATCCTCCAAATGCTTCCTTTGGGCCATAACTATGCGGTTATTGCACTGAAAGACTTTTAAAGCTCTTGTGAACAATTTTACTTCTTTTGCCACCATTCCTTATATACCCCTTTCTTACATTCTCGTCATTGTGATGCACTATCCGCGCCATCTGGTGGTTTCATGTAATTTGCATATTCTTCTTCAAGATATGTGTGATAATTCTACAGGTGAAATTTTTATTTTAGAGTTCAATTTCTGTGTGATTCTGAATTATCCTTAATTTATGGACATGAGTATTATTAAACAGAACCAAAATTTAAAAACTCGCTAAAATGAATTTATTTCCTCGCAAAAATAATTTTTATTAAATACTAAAGTATATTTTGATAATTATTAGTCGAGATTTCCGTATAATGTAAATTTTAATATAATTTAATTATAATTCTCAGTACAATCTTAATTAATTATTCAATCATATAATTAAAAGTATTCCAAAATTTTAAATTTTCTTAAAGGTTTATTTCATTTAACTAGCTTAGGTTTAAAAATTTAAAATTTTTATCTGACATTTATTATATTTAAATCAAATAACTAAAATTAAAAATTTTAATTAGTTTTAGATGAAATTTTTAAAAATGTAATTAAATTTATTAAATAAATTAAATTTTAATAAATTACGTAAATTTTTGTTGCTTTCGTTTTGACGACGTCTGTTGCAATACATATAAATCAAATTTAATTAATTTTTTTGAAGTTATACTAAATTCGTAATTCGGGATTTTCAAAATTTCTAAATTAAATTAGAAGATTACAATTTGCTAATACAAATTTCCTTAAAATAATTATCTACGATATACAATTAGAAAGTTTTCATTTTTATTCAAAAATTATTTGAATACTCAAAATTTATAATTATATTTCAATTTTAATTAGATTTTTTTTTAATTGGGATTTTAATAACGAAATTAAAAACTGCAGAAGCTCGTTATTTCGAATTTTGCTCCGAATTTATATTGGAAAGAGAAATATAATTAACATTCTTTAAATTATATCTTTAAATTGTATTTTTAAAATGCAGTTCATCAGCAGTTTGTTAAAAATTACATATTGTCTTTGTTCAAGTTATACATTTATCTAAATATTTGTTTAATTTTATTAACATTTTCTAACTAATATTAATTTCTATTTGTAAAGAATTTTATTTTATTATACCCCTGATGTAAGTAGAAAAGCAAGGATTCATCATTAAAAATACTTTTGTGTAAATTAGTATTAATGTTACTACTCGCGTTTATGCATTCCAGTTCGTGTTATTTTTAAAAAAAAATTCAAGTTTTCTATGATTTCGTGGGGCCTGAATGGTCGAGTGTCTGGCGCTTGGTACTACAGGTTTCGGGTTCGAGTCCCGGCAGTACCATGGATGTTTGTAGTGGTTCGAATCCACTTTTAACCGTAGGTCCCGGTCCTAATAGGATAGTAGAGCGTTGCGGGGCATTGTTACTCCGCGTCCGTGGCTTATCTTTCTAGTTACACGCGCTCCTGGGTAATGCAAAGTGAGTAACGCCTGTGCAGCGCTTACCTTAAGGCATCCAAGACATTTGTCTAAGTGTTTGCCAGCTGCATTAGAAAAAAAAATCTATGATTTCGTACTGGTTTAACTAAATTAATTTTGTAGTGTTGTCGTGTGCAAATGGATCTGGCTGTGGTTTGGTTGAGACTTGAGACACAGGTTTGTGAATATACAGCTTTATTCATGCACACAAACAAACAATTAAAGATATACAATATTTAATTCATTTAAAGACTCTAGTTAAAAATTCGGGGAAGGATTCCAATTTCTAAGCCGAAAATAAAGATATTTCCTCTCGGGAAGAGAGATTAACTAAACGTTTCTGATGCAGTGCCTGTTGTGCCGTACTTCATCTTGCGTCGTACATCATCTAGATGCCTACTAACCATTTCTCCTAAACTTCACAGGGACGCTTTTGCAGTGCGTAACAGGAAGCACGGTTAAAATTTAAAAATAAAATTATTTTATTCAATTGCACAGAATTAAAATTTTCTCATATATTTTTTCCGAAGAAGGCACTGCTATGATTATTTCGAATTCAATGCTAAAAGTACATTTAGGAAAAATATTCTAAAAACTCTCACATTAACAAGAAAGAAAATGAATTTCATGATTTTTTCTTTACGCACTTTGTCACAAAAATATGTATATTTGTCATTATTTTCCTATAATACATCCTCTCCTGTTGTGTTTGCATGTACAATTTGTGCTAGAATAAAGTGTGAATATTATTCGTTATCTTAAATATTGAATTCGCTTCCGGTTGATATTTGCTATTCTGTATAACTATGTGATTATTCTTCAATTCAACACTTAAGTTTTCCGCTTTTCTATTTTTAACATAATTTCAACCTGACTCGTGGCTCAGTGTGCAAACGAGGCATTAGGATTCGATTGAGGTTCAATCTGCTAGCTGCATTGTTGTGACAGTGATTGAAAAACGAAGAGCCTCGATGGCATTTGTGATGTTCAGTATCTCGCTTCGTTAGTCGGACTACCCATCGACAGGGGTTTTCGGGTTTTCGGGGGATACGCATATGCGGGGTAGTCCCCCAACAGTCCATTGGAAAGACACTGCTTTCTGACTTCTACCTGTGACTCTGAAGCTTAGCCACAACAACATAATCTAAATTTTCAATCGATATTCAGAAATTTGAGTTTATTTTAAAATATTTTTCGACCTATACAAAAAAATATTTTAATTTTGTTCATCCCAGTTGTTCAATTAGACTCGGTGTATTATCATATATGTATTTACTTATGTATTTATATTAGGCTTGGTGTGTTTATAATAAAATCTAAATAGCCATTTAATAAAAACGAAAACTGAGATGTCATAAAAGACAAAAATACTTGAGATAAATTTGATTAAGATTTTAATTGTAGGAATATTCTACAATTAAAAAGTTCAACATTTATACAATTAAAAATAAAATTTTCAATTTATTATCAAATTTATATTATACATAATTTTATCTATGACGGAAAAATTATTATTGCATTGTTGTATAAACAGCAGTTTTTCTATTAGGAACATAAAACTTGCTACAGTATTTCTGGAGGAACTCTACAAACTAACATTGCAACCGGATTTTCACATTTCTCTTCTTCTTTATCACGCTGTCGATAAGGATAACCGATACCAAAACATATCAGCCGGCCCAACAAACAAAAACGCATTAACAGAAGAATTCTTTTAAAGAACGACCGACTTGAGTAATGTCTTCTTCCGTCAGAATATCTCTGGACATTGAAAGAACACAAGCCTTCCAAGGAAATAAATGTCGCTGCTCTTGTTTTCGGGAGTAAGCGATAAGGAAGAGTAATAGGGCGCAGCGAGGTGGCGTCTCGGGTAGAGAAAACCCTTGAACCTCCCCCTTTTCTTATTTCATGTGCTTTCGGTATGGTTTCAGTTTTCAATCAATCGATACCACAAATAGTAAGATTTGGATTCTTTTACTTCGTATTGAAAGAATCCTGCATTCTGTTGTTATTAATCCTTATCGTGGACTTGGATTTGTAGTGTTTTTAATGAAATATGAAGGAGCCTTATATATATATATATATATCAGCTCATACATCAAAAAAGATCTTAAATTTCAGTTTGGGCGGGTTTGGTTGGTCGCTCTACGGTTATTTCTCGCACACTTTAGTTAATTAGATTGAGATCTACATTGTAACGTGGATTCCGATACACTAACAAGCATCCGTGACACGGCTAGGATAGCTTATGAATGTCGACATCATTCTTAACCTTAGTTTCTAAAGCCTGATGACCTAATTCGGATATCTAATACTCTTTTATGGGAAGAATTTCAATTAATTATACTAAACATGTATAGCTTCTGAGCTAAGAGCTCAATTTGAAGCTCGAAAAATGAACTGTATATATGTATTTGCTGATTGAAGAATTATTTTATTGATATTGTGACCATAGGTGACGAGTGAAAACTGTGAATAATGTTAGTCCACCAAAGTTCACCTGGCATTGTAAAGAGATCAACAAGTGTAATGCTAGCGTGTTGAGTCGAGCTTAAATCATCTTCTTTTATAAAAAATACTATACTAATTTTGACGAGTGTGTTTCTTATTACCAAAGATTGTTAAGTATCATAAATTGGATGGACACTCTGGAACACTTGGAAGCCTGAACACTCTTTTTTAAGCATTTCAACTTGTCTGCCACCTCCAAGAATCATCCAGGTCCCGTATACTGTGTTGCTGGAACGGTATGACCAATTTCCCAGGGACTTGTAAATTGCATAATTTCCAGTATGAGCCCACATTTTGAAAAAGATATAATTGTAATAGAGACTGATTATTCTATTTATAGGTTCAGGGGTGAAGGTAATTTCACATTTTAATTGACGAAAACGCGTGCATTTACATATGGCTCAACCGTAAGATTATTTTATTCGCTTGATATATTGATCAATTATATATATAAAGCTAAACACTATAAAGCATATCCTGGATACTCTTTTGAAGTATTTCGACATATCTTCCATCTCCGAGGGTATCCAGGTCCCGCAAACTATCTTGCTGGAACAGTATGACAGATTTTTCCAGGACTTCCAAACTTTATTATTTCTAGTATGAATCCACATTTTGAGAGAATTAAAACAGTAATAGGGGTCTATATCTTGTATTTACTTAGTCTTTTATTTTATTTACCTTATATTTTTATCTCTAGCTCTAGGGAGTCTTGTTTTTGTTTTTGAGCAAATGACATTGATGAGCCTTGTGAATTATGAGTGTGTTCCATAATTATTGTGAGGTTATTTTTTATACCATCTTTTTGTTTTGTACATAATTTCAATTAAACCTATTCGATAGATTTTAAGACATTAGGCCAAAATTGAAAAATTCTCCTATTTTAAAGATGAACATATTTACTTATCACTCCATTAAAAATTCCCAATTAATGGGTTATAGGTTTTTGACACTTAACATTTTATAATGTAATTTAGTTATTTATAATGTATTTTTATAACGTTATAAGCTATATTAATTCCTTTATATTCACACCTTGTTTAGGAATAGAATAAAGAACAGAGCAGTAATTCTCTTAATTTTAAAGACGAGTATATTTACTTATCATTCCATTAAAAATTCAAGAATCTATGAGTTATAAGTTTTGACACTAACATTTTTTTTAATATATATATATATACACATTTTTGTAATATATAATAATAATAATAATTAATAATGTATAATAATGTTTTTAATAACACTATAAGCTATATTAATTCTTTTATATTTCACTTGTATCGTCTATGATATAGTTGGTCGTATATATATATTAAAAAAAAAATAAATAAATACTATCATTGAGATTTCATCTTATATTTGTTGAAAAATAAGTACTACTATAGAGAATTTTGGTTACCTGTGAATATTTCTTCTTTTCAAAATTGACTTTGAAAACAAATGTTTGAAAAATCACCTTATCCATAGAATTCACTAATTGTTTCAACAAACGCCAAAAGATTATGGCCAACGTCCCAAAAACATACCTTTGGATTTTTTACTTATTAATCTTTAATTTATCGGAAATAAATTTTGGGCCAATAAAAAACTTTTATAACCTAATCAAAACAGAGCTGCTTTATTTCTTTCATAATTCATCGAGCGACTCTTCTTAACGTCCAAATACTAGGAAGGTTAGGAAGTTGAACTGTCTGTATGAGTCGCACTTTTTATAAAGACGTATGGCGGCGGCGATCGATAGGGCGGGAAAAACAAAAGGAAATAATAGAAGACCCTCGAAAAAGGATTCGCAAATAAAACTGATCGAGCTCAAAAATATGTCCGAAGCTCTCTACGTAGATCCACTTCTGAGGGGGAGGCGGGAAGGGGGAAGACGGCAAAAGATCACGCTTGGAATTTATTGACTGTCAGTTCTCTGTATTTTCCGCTGTTTATCGAATCCGTTCAGCCGCGAAGAAATCTATCAAGACGCAAAAATACAATTAAATTTACTCTTCCAGATGACTCTGAATGCGCCGTAAAGGATACTTTCGACTGGTTGCCTCCACGACGGTGATGGACACCCAGGAAATTGTAAGAAGTGTCCGTTGTTTCTTCAAGTTAGAGACAAAGAGCAGCTGTTTTTTTTTATTTAGCTGGCTTTTTATAAAGATTGGACCACCTACGGCAGTTTTAAAGTGAAGTGTTTAAGATGAAGAAAGAGTTTTATTATATGTTTGAAATCTAAACTTTTCCTTTGTAGCAGTTGCAAAAGTAATTGATTTCTGTTTTATATTAGTGCATTAATGTATTTTTTTCTTTCAAATTCCATTTTTATTATAATAAAGTGCTCATATTACTTTCAAATATTATATTTCCTTTTAACAAAAAAAATGAATATCGATTGATTATCTGCTAAAATAGCAAAAACAGCCTAACATGGTTCTGTAATTTGTGAAATTATTGTAACTTATTATTGTTAACCGTCGTTAACTTAATAAGTTAAATGTAGAAATATTACACTTCCACTTAAATGCAGATAATAATTCTATATTTAACTCATTCTGTTTAAATGTAGAATTATTATCTGCTAAAAGAAAATATTGTTATTTGGGATAAGTCGCATTTTTTGTCCAGCAATAGTATATAGGAATTTGAAAAGTGCAAGGATACGATTCTAGCTATCATATCTAATACTAGTTGGTCATATATACATATTGAATATATGACCAACAATATATCGACTGACCTAGTTGGTCATATATACATATTGAAAAAGTATATACATTGAAAAATAAATACTATCAAAATTTAATCGCCATACTTGTTGAAAAATAACTACTATTATTGGAGATTTTTTTTTGAAATGAAAAGTATTGTGCAGTTACCTCAAAAATGTTCTTTAATATTTCTCCTTCCTTGAATTTGAAAATACATTTGATCATCGCAGTCAAACATAATTCATTAAATTTATTTCAACAAACGTTGAAAGATAAAGATGCCCAATGTTCCGAACCATAAGTTCAGATTTTTTTCTTACTTATTAATCTAATTTACCGGAAATAAATTTTGGGCCAATAAAAACTTTTTTATAACCTAATCAAAAATAGAGCTGCCTTTATTTCTTTTCATAACTTTATCGAACGACTCTTTTCACGTCCAAATACTTTTAGAAAGTTGAACCTGAGTCACACGTTTATAGAGACATATGGCGGCGGCAATCGATAAGGCGAGAAAAACAAAAGGAAATAGAAAACCCTCGAAAAAGGATGAGCAAATTTAACTGATCGAGCTCAAAATATGTCCAAAGTCTCTACGTAGACCCATTTCTGAAGAACAATAAATAAATACAGAAAGTTATTGGAAGGGGGAAGGATGGAAGATGGCAAAAGATCATGCTTGGAATTTATTGACTGTCAGATCTCTGTATTTTCCTGCAGTTTATCGAATTCTTCAGAAGAAGAAATCTATAAAGAGCAAAAATACAATTAAATTTACTCTTCCAGATTTCAGTGGACTCTGAATGCACCGTAATAGGATACTTTCGACTGGTTGCCTCGAATATACGATGATAGACACCCAGGAAATTGTAAGAAGTGTCTGTTGTTTCTTCTATTTAGAGACAGAAGGAAGCGATCCCATTTAGCTGGCTTTTATAAAGATTGGACCATATACGGCAGTTTTAAAGTGAAGTGTTTAAGAAGAAGAAGAAAAGTTTTATTATATGTTTGAAATTCAATCTTTTCTTTTGTAGCAGTAGCAAAAAAATTGAGTTTCTGTTTTATATTAGTACATTAGTGTTTCTATTTTACTAAAACGTGTTTATTTGTTATACTAAAACGCGTATATTACTAAAATATATTATAATACAAAAACAATAATTATAACATAATAAAAATACGTATAAAACAATAACAATAATTTTTCAAATAACAATGACACACTTTTAACAAATAATAATTCTTTAATCAAAATAGAATGAGTTGACAATAATAAGTAGCAATAATTTCACAAAAAATAGCGCCATCGCAAAATTTTTTGTTATTATTAGCAGATAATCAATCGATATTAATTTTTTTAGGAGAAAATATCATACTCGAAAAAAAGTCGCACATTTTTGTAAAAATAATAAAGGAATTTGAAAAAAAAAAAAATACATTAATGCACTAATATAAAACAGAAACTCAATTTCTTTTGCAATTCCTAACAATGTCCCACTTTTAGCAGATAATAATTCTATGCTTAAACAGAATGAGTTGACAATAATAAACAAAAACTTCCCAAAATAACAATGCCATTCTTGTTATTATTAGCAGATAATCAATCGATATATTTTTTTGAAAGAAAATATAAGTTTGAAAAAAGTTTGAATTTGAAAAAATTATTTATGTACTAATCTAAAACAGAAACTAGATTTCTTTTGCTACTGCTACGAAAGAAAAGATTAGATTTCAAACATATAATAAAACTTTTTCTTCTTCTTAAACACTTAACTTTAAAACTGCCGTCCGATCTTTATAAAAGCCAGCTAAATAAAAAAAAACAGCTGCTCTTTGTCTCTAACTTGAAGAAACAACAGACACTTCTTACAATTTCCTGGGTGTCTATCATCGTCGTGGAGGCAACCAGTCGAAAGTATCCTATTACGGCGCATTCAGAGTCCACTGACATCTGGAAGAGTAAATTTAATTGTATTTTTGCGTCTTTATAGATTTCTTCGCGGCTGAACGGATTCGATAAACTGCGGAAAATACAGAGATCTGACAGTCAATAAATTCCAAGCGTGATCTTTTGCCGTCTGCCATCCTTCCAATAGCTTTATTTATTTATTGTTCCTCAGAAGTGGATCTACGTAGAGAGCTTTGGACATATTTTGAGCTCGATCAGTTTTATTTGCTAATCCTTTTCGAGGGTCTTCTATTTCCTTTTATTTTTCTCGCCTTATCGATTGCCGCCGCCATATGTCTTTATAAAAGTGTGACTCAGTTCAACTTCCTAAAAGTATTTGGACGTTAGAAGAGTCGCTCTATAAAGTGCTATGAAAGAAATAAATGCAGCCCATTTTTGATTAGATTATAAAAAAATTTTATTGGCCCAAAATTTATTTCCGGTAAATTAGATTAAAAAAAAATCTGACATATGTTTCGTGACGTTGGTCATTATCTTTTAACGCTTGTTGAAAGATCTATTTAATCAAACGTTATTCGTTATTAAAATCGAATGATATGGTCAGATAAATGCCAACATTATTCCGTATGTATGTAATGCCAACGTTATTCCGTAAACTGAATTATATTGACTACTTGTTAATTTTTTAAATAATCAATGGAAGGAGAAATATTAAAGAACATTTTTTGTTAACTGAAAATTTCATTCTAACAAAATCTCGATAATATTACTTATTTTCAACAAATATATTTATAATTTCCAATGACAATATTTATTTTTCAATGTATATAACAATATGTGTATATGACCAACTAGGTACAATCGATATGATAGCTAAAATCGAATCAATATGCGGCTCTGTTCTATGTATATTGCTACACAAACAATAATTACCCAAATAACAATACACAAGCAGTAATAACTACATTTAAACAGAATGAGTGAAATATAACATTATGCTGCATTTTAGGCAATCATAATTCTAAATTTAATTTAAGTTATCAACTAAGTTACAATAATTTCACAAATAACAATCTAACAATTTTTTGTTATTATTAGCAGATAATCAATCGATATTATTTTTTTTTCAGTTTGTTAAAGGAAATATAATATTTGAAAAAAAAAGAGTTGAGCATTTTATTAAAATAAAAGGAATTTGAAAAAAAACACATTAATGCACTAATCTAAAACAGAAACTCAATTTCTTTTGCAACTGCTACAAAAAAAAGATTGGATTTCAAACATGTAATAAAACTGTTCTTCTTCTTAAACACTTTAAAACTGCCGTAGGTGGTCCAACCTTTATAAAAGTCAGCTAGCTAAATAAATAAATAAAAATAAAAACGGGGATCGCTTCCTTCTGTCTCTAAATGGAAGAACTGACACGCGCTTCTTACAATTTCCTGGGTGACTATCATCGTCGTGGAGGCAACCAGTCGAAAGTATCCTATTACGGCGCATTCAGAGTCCACTGACATCTGGAAGAGTAAATTTAATTGTATTTTTGCGTCTTTATAGATTTCTTCGCGGCTGAACGGATTCGATAAACTGCGGAAAATACAGAGATCTGACAGTCAATAAATTTCAAGCGTGATCTTTTGCCGTCTTCCATCCTTCCCCCTTCCAATAGCTTTCGGTATTTATTTATTGTTCCTCAGAAGTGGGTCTACGTAGAGAGCTTTGGACATATTTTGAGCTCGATCAGTTTTATTTGCTAATCTTTTTTCGAGGGTCTTCTATTTCCTTTTGTTTTTTTCGCCTTATCGATTGCCGCCGCCATACATCTTTATAAAAGTGTGACTTAGTTCAACTTCCTAAAAGTATTTGAACGTTAAAGAAGAGTCGCTCGATAAAGTGTTATGAAAGAAATAAAGGCAGCTCTGTTTTGATTAGATTATAAAAAAATTTTTATTGGTTCAAAATTTATTTCCGGTAAATTAGATTAAAAAAAGAAAAATCTGCTTCCAATAGCTTTAACCCTTTATGTTTTCGGGACTTTTAATTATCTTTTAACGCTTGTTTAAAACTAAAAAGTATAATGAAATCTATATTGCGGTGATAACGGAATAGTTTTGAAAGTCAAAAAAAAAATATTTACACAACAATTTCCCAAACTGCAAATAATACTTGTAAAAAAATTGTTTTGTAAAAGGAAATATTCCAATAACAGTATATTTTTCAAAAAAAAATGTTTTTAGCTTGTTAAAACAAAATTTATTTTCACAAATAACAATAATTATAGCACAATAACAATATTTATAACACAACTAGCAATAATTGATAGCAATAATCTTAATAACAATATTATAACAATAATAATAATTTTTCAAATAATTTTTAGCAGCTAAACAGAATAAACAATAATCAATAGTTATGACACAATAACAATAACAATGTTTCACTTTTAAACAAATGTAACAATAATCACAAATAACAATAATTATAGTTACAATAATTATTTTTCATCTGCACACTTTTAGTAAATGATAATTCTCTATTTAAGAATTATTACGTTAACAACTATAAGTTACAATAATTTCACAAAACATGGCAACTAACATTTTTTTTAACAGTTATTATTAAACAGATAATCAATAGATATACATTTTTTTGTTTTTAAGGAAATATAATATTTGAAAAAAAGTATCGCTGTTTTAATAAAAATAAAATTAATTTTGAAAAAAAAAATACATTAATGCACTAATCTAAAACAGAAAATCAATTTCTTTTGCAACTGCTACAAAAGGAAAAGATTGGATTTCAAACATATAATAAAATTGTTCTGCTTCTTAAACACTTCACTTTAAAACTGCCGTAGGTGGTCCAATCTTTATAAAAGCCAGCTAAATAAAAAATCTTCCTTTTGTCTCTAACGGAAGAAACAACAGACGCTTCTTACAATTTCCTGGGTGTCTATCATCGTCGTGGAGGCAACCAGTCGAAAGTATCCTATTACGGCGCGTTCAGAGTCCACTGACATCTGGAAGAGTAAATTTAATTGTATTTTTGGGTCTTTATAGATTTCTTCGCGGCTGAACGGATTCGATAAACTGCGGAAAATACAGAGATCTGACAGTCAATAAATTCCAAGCGTGATCTTTTGGCCGTCTTCCATACCTCCCCCTTCCAATATCTTTCTGTATTTATTTATTGTTTCTTCAGAAGTGGATCTACGTAGAGAGCTTTGGACATATTTTGAGCTCGATCAGTTTTATTTGAGAATCCTTTTTCGAGGGTCTTCTATTATTTCCTTTTGTTTTTCTCGCCTTATCGATTGCCGCCGCCATACATCTTTATAAAAGTGTGACTCAGTTCAACTTCCTAAAAGTATTTGAAACAGTTGCTCGATAAAGTGCTACGAAAGAAATAAAGGCAGCTCTGTTTTGATTAGGTTAAAAAAATTTTATTGACCCAAAATTTATTTCCGGTAAATTAGATTAACAAGTAAAAAAAAAAAAAAAAATCTGAACTTACGCTTTGGGACTTTGACCATGATCTTTTAACGCTTGTTGAAAACTATGCAATGAATTACATGTCTAAGATGATCAACATTTTTTTCAAAGTCAATGGAAGGGAAAATACTAAAGAAAAAAAGATTTTGTTATAGCTAACTTCACAACCTTTTATGTCTAACCAAAAATCTCTATTGATAGTATTTACTTTTATATAGTATATAACTTTTCAATATACACTCAATAATCCATAAATTAATATAATTCAGAATCTCACAGAAATTTAACTCTAAAATAAAAATTTCACTTGTAGAATTCGCGCACACATCTTGAAGAAGAATATGCAAATTACAGGAAACCACCAGATGGCACGGATAGTACGTCACAATGAAGAGAGTGTAAGAGAGGGTATATAAGGAATGGTGGCAAAGAAGTAAAATTGTTCACAAGCGCTTTAAAAGTCTTTCAGTGCAATAACCGCATAGTTATGGCAAAATGGAAGCATTTGGATGATTTTTACGTGGTAGAATTATCGGACGACTGGAATGTGGACGTACCCAGCTGGAAGTATCCGAGGAACTTTGAATCGGCCAGAGTGTCATCTCCAGGCTTTGGCAACGATTCCAAGATGATGGTAATGTGAGTAGGTGCTACAGCACAGGTCGCCATTTCGGGGCACCATGGGTGCTGAATTTCTGTTGGATGGGTGTTCTGGATGACAACGCCCGTCCTCACCGTGCAAACATTGTTGACGAATGCCTTCAATTGGAGGATATCACCCGTATGGATTGGCCAGCATACTCACCGCACTTGAATCCAATAGAGCATGTGTGGGATATGCTTGGTCGACGAATTGCAGTCCGTCAACCCCCTCCCACCTGTCAACCGAACTTCGGAGGGCATTGCTTGATGAGTGGTGTAATATTCCCCTAGATCAGATTGACAATTTGATACTCAGCATGCCTAGGGCGTTGTAAGGCCTGTATTGCATCGTCCGAGAGACATACTCCATATTAACCATCATACTAACCTGTTATACTGTTTTTTTGTCAATAGGTTCTATTTTGAAATTTGCTCCAGGGAGTAAAAAATTGCAATTTTTATTAATTATGTCAAACATATAGCATCTGTTTGCTCTTTTACCTTTTGTTTAATAAATAAACTTTACAAATAAGTCAAATTTGATTTGCTTCTGTCTCTTTCTTTGCCTGAACTTCATTATCCTTAATTTATGGACATGAGTGTATATATATGACGATATATGAGTTATGTCATAGCAGTCGCATTGTTCACTGCATTGTTCTTTATAGTGTTAATAGAGAAGATGTGAGTATAAGAGAATTAATAATATAGTTTGTAATGATTACATTATTAAAATGTTAGTGTCAAAAACCATCACCATAAATTTGTGATTTTTTAATGGAATGATTAGTAAATACACCCGTCTTTCAAATTAATAGAATTTTCACTTTCACTAGAAAACTGCCGAACATGTTTTAATGAAATTATGTACAAAGGAAGGATAATATAGCATAAAAATAACCTCACAACAATTATGGGCAACACTGATCATTCATAAAACTCATCACAGCTATACGTTCAAAAACAAAAACATTCCTCGCTAGAGTAGAGAGGGGCAAATAAAGGGTATTGTTTTACAGTTACAATTACAGTTTTAATTCTCTCAAAATGTAGATTTATATTGCAAATTATATAGTTTGCAAGTTTTTAGGCAAGTCTGTATAGTTCCAGCAACAAATTTGCCCCCTGGACGATTTTCAGAGATGGACGGAAAGTTAAAAAGCTTCAAAAGATTGTTCAGAACTTGCTTTATAGGTTTTAGCTTTGGATATCTAGTTAATCTATCTATCAAGCGAATATCCTAACCTTCCGGTTGAGCTATATGTGCATGTGCGTTTTCGTCAATGAACCAATAAATAGAATAATCAGTCCCTATTACAGTTATACCTGTTCAAAAAATGTGGATTCATACTGGAATTATATTAAATAGCAGATTTAATACTGAATTTATGAGCAAGAACAATCAATCACATTAGATTGAGAATTTATACAAGAATTACGATATTTTCAACAAAATCTTTCACTGAATTTTTTTATCGTAAGCTGATACGAAGTGTTAGTATTAATTAATAAACTAAGAATTTTTTTGGTTGTTTTAAAATATTCAATATTTTTTTGCATATCCCTTTATGAAACTTTATCTTCTTCTATTTAACGAGAAAAAAAAATTGAGCGTAACTTAAGAAGTTTAATTTAATTTTTTCTATAGCCTTTTAAAGTATTTTTTTTTTTTCCTGTAGAAGCGAAAATGTGTTTATAGATAAAACGATTATGTTTTATTTGGGAGCACTGTTTTTCTAATCGTTTTTTTTTATTATACTGAATACAAACTTATAATTTTAAAAAAATTATAATTGGTTTTATTGACAATTACATACTCATATAAAAGTTGGGAAATATATATAATTTTCCATCTTTTCTATTTCCTACAAGGATATTTAAATAATGATACTATTTTAAATAAAAAATGCACATAATACGTAAATTGTTTATTATAAAGGTGCCTTTTTTTCCGCTGTTCATTGGTGCACCTCGTGTCCAAATTATAGTATCTATACTACGCACTAATATAATTATTCTATATATAATATATAAATTGCAATACAATTTTACAGTGTGTATTTTATAGGAAGTTTTTTTTCTTACAATTTAGCATTTTGTAGTTTTCATTAAATTATTTTAGTTAAAGGGTAAGAAAATGTTAACTTTATTGCTGCCACAATATTGCTCTAGATTCGTACAACAATGATATAGTAGGTGATAATTTTATAATTCTGCAATATATATTTTACAATACTATTTTACAGTGTATTTTTGTAGGACGTTTATTTTCCTACAATTTTTAGCATTTTGTAGTCATCAATAAGTTATTTTTGTTAACGGGTAAGCAATGTTAACTTTACCACTGCCACAGTAACTTGTATCATGCAACAATGATACAACAGGTGCTGGAATTTTTTCATCAAAATCAATTGTTCCTTGGCTATAAAAATTAACAGTTTATCCATTTTTAAATAACTATTTATCCATTTATTTAAATAAGTTTACTAGTATTTATTAGTATCCATTTAAAAAAATTTTATTCATTCCTTGTAAGTCATTGATTCCCTTTTTTGA